>VDFB02366971.1:72617-149654 GCA_007258455.2 Sequoia sempervirens | reverse complement strand
CTACTGTAGGATTAATATATGGCTATATGGCCAGCTATTCAGCATCAAGTCTGATTGAAGACAGAATTAATGCACTTGTTAACAAACATGAATTCAAGTAATAAAAGAAAACAGTCATTACTA
Source organism: Sequoia sempervirens (assembly GCA_007258455.2). Lineage (NCBI taxonomy): Eukaryota > Viridiplantae > Streptophyta > Pinopsida > Cupressales > Cupressaceae > Sequoia > Sequoia sempervirens. Next base: position 149,531 of record VDFB02366971.1, on the reverse strand, counting down.
CAATTGACTTGTTTGGGCATTCTGCTATCAAGGCGTTGGAAAGTGGTGCTTCATTTCCTTTGGGAAAGGGAGATCAGATATTAGACTTATATAATTTGTCTATACTTTGATAGGTCCTGCAGACCACTTTGGTATGCATGATGTTAAAATTCATTATTATCGTCATTATCATACTAGCATTGATAGCTAGAGATGTCACCACTACTTGTGCAAAATTCTGGCCCTATTGGCTTCAAAGGCTATGCAATCTTATTATGTGCTCTCAGTTTTTGTTTTTCAGATTATCCATTGCTTTAAATTGTTTTATTCTAATTTCTATGTACTATGCATATAAAATAGATTTTTTTGAATCTTAGTTCCTTATAAAATTATTTTCAATTGGCAAGTGTAACTTTCAGCAAGATCATGATAAATTGATGTTTTAGGCTTTCTTTAGGTACATAAGAAAGAATTGTAACAGAAATTACTAGCTTTTCAATTTGAGATAAAATATAGCTTCATCTAACTGCTTTTAATATATCTTTCTGCTTCCAAAGTAAAGAAAACAAAGTTATTTTTTGGCTTTTAATATATGCCTGCACTTCTGTAAATTCAATGCATTCATGAGTCACAAGTCGTGAACAAGAACTAGAAAATTAAGCATTTCATGTATGGTGAGAAATAACCCCTTCCATGATTTAACATCAGGAATACAAAAATATCTGAGTGGCCTTCTTAAAGGTAAGGGGAAAATTATCTGCAAATACAGCTGAAAACACATTCGAAGTCAGAAATGATAGTTCTTTCTAGACTGTTATCGAATGTCAAAAAATACATTGCATGGAGATTTCCCTCAATTTATATGTCCGGGGGAGGAAAAACCCAGTTACAACTGTGTTAGTAATCTAAACAATACATAACTTATCCCATATATAATACAGAGATGACAGACCTAGACCCAACTAAGCCTTAGCATACTTCTAATACTATGTTGCACCTAGAAACATAATAACATAAATGTTAAGGCTTTGTGAAAAGCCAAATAGAAAGCGTTTCTTTGCACCATCTATAAAATGTGGTAAGACCAAAGGCTTATCAATCAGATTTTAAGTTTTTTAGGACTTTATTTTGTTTTTTGAGGGATGTTTATTCTTTATGCAACATATTTTTCAGTTTTGGAGACAAGTTAGTAAATTAGTCCTAAAAGTATAGTTCGTCTGTGTCATAGGCTGAATGTGGACCTGGAGTCCTTTATTGCGGTCATCTCAATATTGCATATGGACTTTGACCATGCAGGTAGCTCTTTTCTTTGGCTTATTAGCCCTATCTCTGAAGCAAAGACTAGATCTGTAGAAATTGAAGCAGAAATGAGGGCTTTAATGTACATTAAGAAGGGTATCTGATGTTTATTGCCCCTAATCTCTTCTCAGACATTGCATTGAGATAAGTTTTGGCCAAGTTTTGGGCTACAAGGATTGCAAAATACTCAAAAGAAGATTTGAGAGGACTGGCTCTGATGTGGCAGTAACAACAGCTAGTCATAAAAAAATGGCTTTCTTATCCATTAAACATAAAGGTGATCCCACTATTCTTCCCACTTAGAATGCATGTCCCCTTGCCTTGTGATTATTAATAATAAACATGAAAGAATAGTCATAAAAAGAAAGGCTACTTATGGAAATTGGTCATCAAAAAGATGGATAAATAAATATGGAAAACATTCTTACAGAAATGGGAATACCAATTAACAGTAACTGTAGACGCTCTAATAAATTAAACAGATAAAGGTGGGGTTGTGATTTCTTCACACTGGTAATATTATGAAATGAGGAAGGCCTTAAAGGCATTATATGTACTAAATAGCCACTACCAGATAAAGCCACTGCAAAAAATAGAAATTTGCATGCACATAAGTGACTTTGAAGCTTTTTGAAGCAGTCTTTCACACTAAAACTGTTTAACTTTCTAAAGAACATTGAAACCTAATCCACGAATCAAGAGATATTTCAGCATGGTTATTTGCCAAACACTTGAACTTGAAAACCCTACTTTAGAAATTCTGAAATACCTTCATTGAAACTCCTCTGACAATAAATCTGAAAGATGAATTCCTGTTCATTGCTTGTCCTAGGGTTTTGGTATGTAGATTTTGATCAATTCAACATATTGGAAAAGAAAGAAAGCTGATTGGAAATGAGAAACACTCAATTTAGTACTGTATTAAAGTGGAGAAATGACAAGGAGGGAAAATCTGAAGAGATTTGTTCATAACTCCTTGAAGCACTGCTGCTGCTCATGAAAACATTGACAAATGATGCTAAAAACTCCTTCAAAACCTGCAAAAATAATAGAAACAAAGCCTTATTTCTGTGTGAACAGCAGAAGCAAATTGGCTTGGGCTTTACTGAAAAACAGCCCTCATATATATATATATATAGGTGCTGAGTCCTTTTCTTGCATGCTTTAGACTTTGATCTTGCTTTAAACCTGACTGAGATAGGAAGCCAGAAATCACTTATCAGTCTGCCACATTTTGTTAAATGAACTTAAGGTTTTTACATGGCAGAGACTGCTTAGGAATGCGCCAACCAGTCATTTTCCATTTAATTTTAACTTGGCATAGAAATTCATGGCTCAAGCCAGCCTAATGTGTGCTGGAGAAGATAACTAATGACTTTGCTATCACATTTGTGCACCTAGGTCTGTTTTATCATTGCTCTTGGCACAGCTAAGCCCCTAAAGAAGTGCACTAGAGAAGATTTAATGTGGCCAAACACATGATTAAGTGCTTGGAGGAACCTTGTGTGGTCGCAGGCTGCAGCCACTAAAAAATGTGCACTAATATCTGATTTCTTCCTCGGGTATACTTTACTAATGATATAGCCACTCAATCATTTTTCAGGTGGAATTTTTGCTGGTTCTGATCACAAAAAGGTGTAACTTTCTACCTCACATCTTTGTTTATTGACCTAGGTAAACTTTTATTGAATCTTTGATATGGTCTTGGGCAGACTTTTTTGACACTTTGGCCACTAAAAAGTGCATCTAACATGACTGATTTTATCCCTTTTACATTAGGCGCAGATCACTTAAACCATAGCCATTTTTTAGGTAGAGATGTCAATGGTTTGAACCATGAAAAAATGTGCCATCATTTTGTGGAAAGTTACTCTCTATCATGAGTGTGTTTCACTTACGTTTCTTCCCATTTCTTTATGCTTCAGGTGTGTATTGTGATGGAAAAGCCACTGAAAATGTGCACCAAAGTTCATTTGTTGTTCTCTTAATGAATGATGAGAATTATCCTTATACTTCTGCCCTGTTTGCTGTTATTGCATGCTGGTGATCTATTCTTTGTTCTCCAATCTGTCTCTGAAATATCTATTGCATGCTGATGAATATACTTATTATTATATTTTTCAAGCTTGCAGTGATTATCTAACCCTACAAAAGTTGTTAAATGAATGTACTAGGACAGAACTAACTTTTGCAAATTGACTAGGAAGAAACACAAATATTGACAAACCAATGACAATAAACAAGCAACGAATCTAACAAAGGGAGCATGAAAGTTAAGTTTTGTAGGACCAACAAAATGAATATGATTGTAATTATAATAAGTTAAATTTATAATTTTACTATAATATATATTTGGCATCTCTAGGTAATTGTCTCCTTTTATTAAATTACATCAATATTGGAACCCATCTCCCATACCAATACCACTACCAGTCTCCTAGCAGACTTGGGTTAAACAAATCCATTTGTTGGCTGAGAAAAGTAATGTAATGTCCCCAATTCAAGCCTGACTTTTTCAGTGACCGTTAGCCTTTCTTTGGGAACCGGGAGGCTAGTCGGAAGATAAAATTAGGGTTTCCTAATTTTGAGGAGATCATTGCTCGGAAATGATAGTTTTAATGGCAGATTCCTTCTGGGTTTTCAGAGGGCTTCGCAGTGGTATGTTCGTCTCAACGTTCAGAGTACTTTTTGGAATTTACTATTTTTAGTAAATTCTATTTTTGGCAGTTTCCAGATGTGTTCAGGATGGTTGACTTCCGGCTTCAGAATGATCAGTTGACTTCCTCAGTTTTGGCTTCAGGGCACTGTCGGAGAAATAAATTAAGTCATTTAAATTAAAAGTCACGCTTTAATTATTATAATTAAACGTTGACCATGGGCTTAGACTTAATGACTTAATGTTGTGTTTAAAAGGTGGTTCCTTGAGGGTGGCGCCTTCATTATGAAATGATTTAATATTTCCCTAAGTCAAAGCAGGTTATGATGGGCGCCTTAATCAAAGTATGAAGTTTTAATTAAAATATCATTTATAATGCCTTGAGGAGAAAGTACGCCCAATCTTGAGGAGGGTGAAGTTTGACCTAAAAACTGATTTTAGGGTTTTGCAAAGTCAATTGAAGGTTATAAAGAGAGGTCTTGGTGCATCATTGGGATTATCTTGGAAATTATACCGTTATGCTGCCGGATTGATTCTGGATTGCTTCGAGGGATGAAGACCTCCTAGTTTGGGCATCTCTTCTCGTTTGAAAGACAACGACTAGTGGTGATTATTAGTTTACTTGTGAGTGCATCTTAGCTATTTCATTTGTGTTCAGTTTTGCATTGTAAGATCTGTTATTGGCATTTTAGTGTTTCAGCTTATTGCATTTTATACACAGCAGATTGCATGTTTCACTCATATTTTGGAAAATACAAAAAAAGTCTTTCTGGGTATCATCTCATTCTTTTTGTTTGTCCTAAGTCATCATATTCTCCAGTTTTCAGATTTTATAGAGCTTGCATTAATTTTAAAAAGAAAATCGCCTTTTCTTTCAAGGCCGTACCATTTAGCATCATTGGGAATTGTGCATTTAATGGTTTGGGGTGTTTAGAGTCTGTCTTTTCATATTATCTTGAGCGCCATTGTGTTGGGAGTTTGTGGTTTAAAGATCAGTTCATTTGAGCAAGGGATTAGGGAGTTGTGAGCATTTATATGTTTTCCTAGACTGCTGTTTTTAACCAGACATTGCAGATTTGTGAAAAACAGAAAATCAGAAGTTGTAATAATTTCATATGGTTCTTGAACTCAGCCAAGAAGAGACTATATTGTATTGTATGATTCATATATTCAGTTCTAACGTCTTGACAGGCATATAATATGAAATTGTAAACTGTCCAGTAGTACTGGCAGTCACTCTCCAGCTTATTGCTTGAATTTGTATTGCTCCATTTCATTGAAGTTGTAATAGATAGATCTCCGCCCTATGGTCGCTACTATCCCACTCCGGGTTAGAAAGCACATTCTGGGTGTTGAGGGTTTTCAGTTTTCGGCAATTTCCTTCAAGCAGTAGATTTTGTATTCAGCATTTTCTTTCAAGCAGTAGATCTTGTAATCACTCCGTCATATGGTCGCCCCTCACTCCGCATTGGATTGGGTAGCCCATACTTGACGTTGAGTTCCTTTCTGCAAGTAGAGTAGAAGACCCTTTGACCAATGCTCATCCTCAGCGGTGCCATTCTGGTTAGAGTTGTTTCCTATACGTTTTGGTTTTCTCATCTAACCTTAACGGGTGCACTGTCGTAATTTGTTAATTGTAAAAATCAAAAAATTTGGCTCGGAATATTGCAGTGGTATCAGAGCCACGCATCCTGCCATCCTGTGAAATCAGATTTCTATGAGTGACAGAGAACAGAGGTACTTGGCAAGAGTTTACAAGAAAGGTACAGTTCAGACACAGTTGCATCAAGCCCCAGAGGGTCAAACAGCTTCAGGGATTTTGAGGGCAAATTGGGAACCTGCACAAGAAACAGCAATGGGGGATAATGAAAGGATTCTTGGTGGCGGTGAAAGAAATTCTGGCAACAGAGATGACAGTGGAAAAGGAAGAGAGAGATCTACGAGTCCCGGTAAGGAGTTTGGGAAAAAGATGGATGCCTTGATGGACATGGTATCTCTCATGATGGGGAGAATGGGGCAGAATACTGTTCCACAGAACAACTCAGGCCACAGAGGAGAGCATAGTGCTTCCAACCAGCATGATGAGCATGCAGCCCGGACAATGTCAAACAACACTTACATCTCTTCCAGACCATTCAAGCCCACTTTTTTAGTTCCTGTAGTCAATCAGCCCGAACCTGAAGAGAATGCTTCATGGGTGGAGCAGTTGAGAGTTGGCCGTACTGAGTATGACTCTCTACCTGTCGACATCAGGATGGACATGTCCTTCAATGATTTCATGGATCATAAGAGGAAGAACAGAGGGCAAGGAAGGAACTTTGATCAAAGAAGACCATCAAATCAAGGAGACTTGTACCAAGCTGTCAACAAAGTTATACTTCCTCATTTTGATGGGAGTGATACAAGTTCAGCCCGAGCTTGGATTCAAAAGCTGGATAATTATCTAGCTCTCAGACCAATGGCGGAAGATGAAGCGATTAAGTTCGCTACGTTACACCTTGATGGGGTGGCGCACGAGTGGTGGTACCATGGCCTCGTCACTCTAGGCCATCGGTCTATCACAACATATGATGAGTTCACCACTAGGCTCATCGAAAGGTTTGAGAAAAAGGATCCTGAAATCCATTTCAGAGAGCTTGCTCAATTGAGACAGTATGGCACAGTTGAAGCCTACATCGCGGAGTTTCAGAGACTCTCAGTCATGGTGACTGGAATCACAGAAAGGAGATTGGTGATTCTTTTTAGTGAAGGGTTGACAGAACCCCTCAAAGGCTGGATTAAAGCCTTTGATCCTCCAACACTGCAAGAGGCCATGAAAAAGGCCAGAAACATGGAGTGGGCTGCTCCTAAGGCGAAATTTCAGTCAAATGCCCCTTTTCAGAAAAGGGATAAAGGAAAAAGGCCTCAGTATAAAAATAATTTGAGACCTCAGAACAAGGAGTTCAAGAATCGCAATCCCCATGTCACCAGGTTGGATCAAGAAACCTTGAACGAACTCAGAAGAAAGGGGTTGTGTTTTCGGTGTCAGGAAAAATGGTCTCAAGACCATGTTTGCCCTAAAGGGGTCAAGTTCAATCAGATTGAGTACTATTCTGCTGGGGAAAGTAGTTCTGATTTTTCCGACCAGCAATCTGATTTTGAAGGAAATGAAGAAGATAGAGCTCCAGAAGAATCTGGAGATGAGAAGGAAAGTGGTGGAGTTTTAGCTCAACTCTCCAGTTTTCAAAGAAATGAATCTTTTAAGGTTCGTGGGATGGTCAAAGGGCAGCGAATCGTTGCTTTGATCGATACTGGAGCAACTCATAACTTCATTGATGAAGTTGTGGTAGCCAAGAAGGGGCTGCAAACAGAGGAGTTCGAGGGATTCAAGGTCATGGTTGCCGATGGATTTCATATTACTTGCACCAAGAAAATATCTAACATGACCATGCAGTTGGGCAACTACGAAGTCAGGGATGACTTCTATGTAGTTCATATTGGGGATACTGATGCTGTTCTAGGCATTCAATGGCTGCGATCTCTTGGAGAGATCTCTTTGAATCTGCAGACTATGGAGTTGAAGTTCCAATCAGATGGGAAGAAGATAGTTTTGAGAGGCATGTCCAATGGGGGTCCTCGAGTAGTGTCATTCAAAAGAATGGCAAGGCTGATCCGTCACGATCAAGCTGAGTGGGTTGCCGAATGCATGATACTTCCTGCTAGTCCTGTTGAGACTAAGCATGACCAACCTCCTGATATCCAGTCACTACTCACGAAGAAGAGCAAAGTCTTCGCAGATTTGCCTCCTGGACCACCTCCTGAACGGGGTTCAGAACACATCATAGAGCTCAAAGAAGGAGCCAAACCGGTAATCACAACTCCATATCGGTATCCGAAGAGGCAAAAGGATGAGATTGAGAAGAATATTCGGGAACTTTTGGAGATGGGTTTCATACGCCCAAGCAAGAGCCCATTTGCTTCTGCAGTGGTTCTTGTGAAAAAGAAGGATGGTACCATGCGCATGTGCGTGGACTATCGTGCTTTGAACCAAAGCACCATCAAGAACAGATACCCCATTCCCAGAATAGATGAGCTCATTGATGAGCTACATGGGGCTAAGTTCTTTTCGAAGATAGATTTGAGATCGGGTTACCATCAGATCCGAATGAGGGGATCAGATGTGGAAAAAACAGCCTTCAGATGTCACTATGGCCATTTTGAATTCTTAGTCATGCCATTTGGGTTGACTAACGCTCCGGCAACCTTTCAGTCTTGCATGAACCGGGTCTTTCAGAAACAGTTACGAAGGTTTGTGCTGATATTTTTTGATGATATTCTGATCTACAGCAAGACTTGGGAAGATCACCTCAAGCACTTGGAGGAAGTGCTTAGTATTATGGAATCTGAGAGTTTGTTCGCAAAAGCTTCCAAATGTGAATTTGGAATGGTGGAGTTATTGTACCTTGGCCACATAATCAGTGCTGAGGGAGTGAAGGTGGATCCGGAAAAGATCAAAGCAGTGGTTGATTGGCCACCACCTGAAAATTTGACTCAGTTGAAGGGTTTCCTGGGTCTTTGTGGTTTCTATCGGAGGTTCGTTAAGGGGTATTCACAGAATGCTGCTCCCCTTACTGATCTCACCAAAAAGGGAGCCTTTGTTTGGTCAGAAAGGGCTCAAGTTGTTTTTGACAAATTTAAGAAGATCATGAGCTCGTGCCCAGTTTTGGCCATTCCTGATTTCTCCAAGCCATTCGAGCTGCAATGTGATGCATCGGGTGAAGGAGTGGGGCTGTCCTGATGCAAGACAAACACCCTATCGTGTTTGAGAGCAGAAAGTTACGGGGTGTTGAAAGAACATATTCAATCTACGACAAAGAAATGCTTGCCATTATGCACGCATTAGCCAAGTTCAGGCAATACTTGGTGGGGAACAAGTTCGTGGTTAAGACAGACCACAATAGCCTCAAGCATTTCATGCACCAGAAAGATTTAAATGAGAGGCAACAGAAATGGGTGAGTAAGCTTCAAGCTTACGACTTTGACATTGAATATGTTAAAGGGAAAAATAATGTCGTGGCCGATGCTCTCTCCAGAAGGCCTCATCTTAGCTCATTGTGTGAGCTTACCACAGATTGGAGAGACATGTTGCTTGCTGATTATGCCAAAAATCAGTTTGCAACCAGCATTCTGGAAGGTACTTTCCATGATGAAAGGTACCAGGTGGTTGAGGGATTGATCCAGTATAAGGGAAGAATCTTTCTAGTGGCTGATTCTAAGCTCAAGAAGAAGATTCTTTTGAATTTTCATGATATTCCAGTTGCTGGTCACCAAGGTTTTTTCAAGACCTATAGGCAGATCCGAGAAAGGTTTTCTTGGAAAGGTTTGAAGAGGGAGGTTCAACGTTACATTCAGGAATGTCCTGTTTGTCAAGCAAATAAAAATGAGCATACATTGCCAGCCGGTTTGCTGCAACCACTTCCAATTCCCAATCAAAAATGGGAAAGCATTTCAATGGATTTCATCACTGGGTTGCCCAAGGCTCAAGGGAAGGATTGTATCTACGTGGTAGTTGACAGATTAACCAAGTTTGCTCATTTCTTTGCCATTACCAGTACCTTTTCTGCAGCTCAAGTTGCAGATTTGTTTTTTCGAGAAGTGTTTAGGCTTCATGGGTTGCCAAAGAATATTGTAAGTGATAGGGACAGCAAGTTCCTAAGTACTTTTTGGCAGGAAGTTTTCAGAATGAGTGGTACTGTGCTCACTCCAAGCACGAGTTATCACCCTCAAACTGATGGGCAAACAGAAGTGGTGAACAAGTGGTTGGAAGGCTACTTGAGAAATTATGTGTCCGAACAGCAGAAAGCTTGGGTTAAGTGGCTGCATATAGGCGAGTACTGCTACAACTCTACCTTCCATATGTCAATCAAAATGTCTCCTTTCTTGGCACTTTATGGGTATGAAGCACCCAGCTTTGCAGATTTGGTGTTTGGTGACAGCAAAGCACCATTAGCCAAGGATTTGTTGCAGCATAGTCAGGACATAATGAGATCCTTGAAGGATAATTTGCAGATTGCACAAAATCAGCAGAAGTTGTATGCTGATCAGAAGCGTGTAGAGCGTTCTTTTGAGGTTGGGGATATGGTCTATCTCCGCTTACAACCTTATAGACAGTCAACTCTCAAGAAGAGTGGAGCTGAGAAGCTCAAACCTCGCTTCTATGGGCCATTTAGGGTCATCAGAAAGGTTGGGGCAGTAGCTTATGAATTAGAGCTACCTTCAGATAGCAAAGTGCATAACGTCTTCCACGTGTCTCGCCTCAAGAAGGCACTTGGACACAATGTAGTTGCTTCTTCACAGTTGCCACCATTGGATGAAGAAGGACAGTTGGTTCTAGTTCCCGAGGAGATACTTGATGTCAGAGAACGTTCCTTGAGGAATAGAACTATCAGAGAATATTTGGTAAAGTGGAAGAACCTGCCTATGGAGGATGCCACTTGGGAAAATGATGAAATATTGCAGCATCCTAGTTTGCGATTGCTTGAGGACAAGCAATCTTGGGGAGGGCGGACTGTAATGTCCCCAATTCAAGCCTGACTTTTTCAGTGACCGTTAGCCTTTCTTTGGGAACCGGAGGCTAGTCGGAAGATAAAATTAGGGTTTCCTAATTTTGAGGAGATCATTGCTCGGAAATGATAGTTTTAATGGCGGATTCCTTCTGGGTTTTCAGAGGGCTTCGCAGTGGTATGTTCGTCTCAGCGTTCAGAGTACTTTTTGGAATTTACTATTTTTAGTAAATTCTATTTTTGGCAGTTTCCAGATGTGTTCAGGATGGTTGACTTCCGGCTTCAGAATGATCAGTTGACTTCCTCAGTTTTGGCTTCAGGGCACTGTCGGAGAAATAAATTAAGTCATTTAAATTAAAAGTCACACTTTAATTATTATAATTAAACGTTGACCATGGGCTTAGACTTAATGACTTAATGTTGTGTTTAAAAGGTGGTTCCTTGAGGGTGGCGCCTTCATTATGAAATGATTTAATATTTCCCTAAGTCAAAGCAGGTTATGATGGGCGCCTTAATCAAAGTATGAAGTTTTAATTAAAATATCATTTATAATGCCTTGAGGAGAAAGTACGCCCAATCTTGAGGAGGGTGAAGTTTGACCTAAAAACTGATTTTAGGGTTTTGCAAAGTCAATTGAAGGTTATAAAGAGGAGTCTTGGTGCATCATTGGGATTATCTTGGAAATTATACCGTTATGCTGCCGGATTGATTCTGGATTGCTTCGAGGGATGAAGACCTCCTAGTTTGGGCATCTCTTCTCGTTTGAAAGACAACGACTAGTGGTGATTATTAGTTTACTTGTGAGTGCATCTTAGCTATTTCATTTGTGTTCAGTTTTGCATTGTAAGATTTGTTATTGGCATTTTAGTGTTTCAGCTTATTGCATTTTATACACAGCAGATTGCATGTTTCACTCATATTTTGGAAAATACAAAAAAAGTCTTTCTGGGTATCATCTCATTCTTTTTGTTTGTCCTAAGTCATCATATTCTCCAGTTTTCAGATTTTATAGAGCTTGCATTAATTTTAAAAAGAAAATCGCCTTTTCTTTCAAGGCCGTACCATTTAGCATCATTGGGAATTGTGCATTTAATGGTTTGGGGTGTTTAGAGTCTGTCTTTTCATATTATCTTGAGCGCCATTGTGTTGGGAGTTTGTGGTTTAAAGATCAGTTCATTTGAGCAAGGGATTAGGGAGTTGTGAGCATTTATATGTTTTCCTAGACTGCTGTTTTTAACCAGACATTGCAGATTTGTGAAAAACAGAAAATCAGAAGTTGTAATAATTTCATATGGTTCTTGAACTCAGCCAAGAAGAGACTATATTGTATTGTATGATTCATATATTCAGTTCTAACGTCTTGACAGGCATATAATATGAAATTGTAAACTGTCCAGTAGTACTGGCAGTCACTCTCCAGCTTATTGCTTGAATTTGTATTGCTCCATTTCATTGAAGTTGTAATAGATAGATCTCCGCCCTATGGTCGCTACTATCCCACTCCGGGTTAGAAAGCACATTCTGGGTGTTGAGGGTTTTCAGTTTTCGGCAATTTCCTTCAAGCAGTAGATTTTGTATTCAGCATTTTCTTTCAAGCAGTAGATCTTGTAATCACTCCGTCATATGGTCGCCCCTCACTCCGCATTGGATTGGGTAGCACATACTTGACGTTGAGTTCCTTTCTGCAAGTAGAGTAGAAGACCCTCTGACCAATGCTCATCCTCAGCGGTGCCATTCTGGTTAGAGTTGTTTCCTATACGTTTTGGTTTTCTCATCTAACCTTAACGGGTGCACTGTCGTAATTTGTTAATTGTAAAAATCAAAAAATTTGGCTCAGAATATTGCAAGTAACAACCTCTCTGTCTAAGTTGAGAATCCAACTATGGTAATATGTCACTTTGAGAACTATGTGAAATATCTATTGTGAAGAAAGGCTTGAGAAGACACAGAAGTTCTAGTGGAGAAAACATAGGTAAGAACTTGTCAATATTTTGTGGCTCAAGCTGAACGGGGAAACCTTCAATCTCATTAAAATCCATGCATAACTGTCAAAGATGCTCTATTGAATCCTGATGTTGTGGTATATTTTTGTGATTGATGACCACCCCGTGCTCTATTTCCTTATCATGCTCTTGATATTCTTCATCCTCTATAGTAACCTTTTCTAGCATCTGCTCATTGATAACTACTAAATGTTTGGCACCTGCTTCTTCACTAATGTGTATGGGAGCTATCGTATCTAGCTTTGGATCAACCTCTGAAGAATGTTTCTTTGTGTCTTCTAGCTGCAACCCTTCCTCAAGATGTGACAAGAAAATGTCAATTTCTCACATAGAATCCTCAACCTATTTCTACACTGCTGCATGAATTTAGGGCTGAATTATCTTCAACAATAAGGTCATGTTCTTCAGCTAGCTGGGATCCTCATTCTAAATAAAATTTCCACCTATGGCATCAATCTTTCTATCTCCATAGGCGATCTCAGCTAAGACTGAAATTCTTCATTAATGTGCATGAAAGCTATTGGATTTGAAGCTGAAACATTCTCAAAGAGAAGAATATTTTTGTTTGGAGCCAAATTTTGAAGAAACATTTCAAGTTCATGCATGAGATTCTACATCTCCTCAACAAATATCACCTAAGTACCTTGAGTGGACTGACTTTCTTCTGTTTTGGCTTGTGCAACTTCTTGAAACAGCCCTTCAAATAAATAAACGAAGCAACTCGATTCATCTAATTCTCTAGTGCAGCCGATTTCTTATTGCTCAGTAGAAAGGGTAGGAACACAACTTAGCTCCTCAAATGCTGGCATGACCTCATCTTCCTTAGAGAACACAAGTAGAGAAAACAAGGCATACTTGTGTAATATTAGGCTCTTCTTCTCTTAACAATCCTTCATCTACCTCAAAGAAATTTGAACAAAGTATGCAAACCCTCCAATTCATGTGTCTATAATGTCCCCATTTTGGCCATACGCTCTTCATTTGGTTTTAGCCTATTTCCGAGAATCCATAGGCTACTCAGTTGTGCTAAATCTAGGGTTTCCATCTTTAGTAAGTCCTGTTTCCAACTCAATTCAGTTTTCTGTGAGTTTTGTTGTGGATTTACTATTTATAGCAGTTGGCTATTTTTAGTAAGTCATTTTGTGGTAGTGGCATCGGCATCAGCTCAAGTCATCTTGTCCTTCTTTAGTTTAAATTTGGTTTGGTTATCTCCATGGATTAAGTTTTATACTTAGTCATTTTTATGTTTCTCAATTGTACCCCCACGCCTAGGAATGATCACTTCATTTTGTTTTTATAAGGGGGTCATTAAGGGGTCAATGGTGCATTTAATGAATTATTAAATGCTTTATTGTTGCAAAGTGAAGTTGGACGCCTAAAAGAGGTTGATTAATATTTTATTATTTCAAAAAAGTGAAATGCTTAAAGTGGCGCCCCTTTTGGAAGTTGAAGTGATTCAACTTCTTGGAATTTGAAGAGTCTCTTGTTGCTTCATTTTCCAATTGAAACTTATATATTGCTGCTGTTTGAAGGGCTGATTATTTTTGGAAAATATAACAAAATGCTGTTGGATTGATTTCAGAACCCGGCTAAGGGGAAGCTTAGCAATTTGACTCCATTCTTCGGGCCTACAACTACGGTTCCCTAGATGGTGGATTGAGAGTGTGCTCCATCCAGAAGTACATATTGAGCTACAAGTTGGAGAATTTGGGGAATGTTTCAGTTTGTTCTTTGCTGGTTTATACATGGCTGTAGAAGAAATTCATTCATAAGTCATTGTTAGTTTTCAAATTCATTTTGGGTATTGGTTCCCTTGATTCCCTTGGCATAGGCGCTTCATTGTGAGAATTTGCAAATTTTTTATTTGAAGATCTGATTTTTTAAGAAGGGTCGACCCTCTTCAAGGGCCGTACTATGTACTTGCAGCCTTGGGACTCGTGTTGGGCTTTGGGAGGTAATTTGCATATGATTTTCAGTAGTTTCTTGGTCGCCTAGCTTTGAAAATGCTATGTTTGCAATTTCTTTTGAATTTGTGAAGTTGGGTAGGAAGAAACAAGCAAATTTCAGTGATTGTGAAGTTGTTGGTTTAACTTCAGTTTGCTTGGAAATGTGTGCTGGGCAGATTTTAGTATGGTTTATGTCTTTCTAATGCTCTTACATGATCACCTTGCATATGAAAAGGTTTACTTTCAGTTTGGTTTGGAAGGATGTTGCTTATATGAAGTTTTGGGCATTCTTGAGGAATCTTAACTTGCTGGTCTGGTTATTTTCATGTTGCTGGGTTTTATATCAGACTTGTGTATTTTTGTCATATGCTCTAATTCCTTGGTGTCCAATTCATAATTGTAATAGGAATTTGTGTGGATACATTGATAAGTGATAGAGGAAAGTTTCTATTGGGAAATCATTATAATAAACATTGTAATTTGCGGAACATTTGCATTGTAAGGCTGAGAATAGTTGTACTATTTCAGTCATTTATACTTCTACATTTACTTGTGTTATAAATTCAAACATTGTAACCCCTGGATGGTTTACCGCCAATGTGGAGAAAATTCATATTTAATCTCTCATTAATTCACCCACTATTTAAGTGGTGAATCCCCACTGTTGAGTGGATGCCCGCTAAGCGGATGAGTTGTATTTCATTGTAATTATTTCCCCCCACTGAACAAGTGGTAGTGTGGATTGCTCATGGTCGGATCACCGCCTACATTTCATTTCCAGCTTTGTATTTCAAGTTCAGATTATTGCTAATGATCCCATCACCATAAGCTATCACCTCGCCTTCAATAGGATCTTGGTGAAGGTTACTTTCAAGTTGGATATCTTTTGGTATCTAACGCTAACATTTGGCGTAGTGTTGGTTTGTGTTGTGAAAATCTAAGAAAAAATTGAAGGGGCTTATTTCAATGGTATCAGAGTAGAAGATCCTGCCATCCTATGGATCAATGCTTCATGTGGCAGATGAGTTACAGTGATCTCCAGTACTACACCCAAAGTCAGAACAAATTCTAGTTCAGCTCCTTGCGGTTTCCAGAAGTTGGCACAGTTTCTTTAAGATTTGAGAAACCAAGTTGTCAGATTAAGGCATGACTACTTATAAAGAGATGGGTATGGCAGAGGCACTGTATATGGCTGGAAAGAGGCTTGACAAAGAATTTTAGTCTAGATAAAATGAAGAGAACATTCTTCATTTTTTAGAGCAATGTTTGAGACAAGTGAAGCCATCACCTTTAGAGAAAATGGAGTTGCCACTAGCTCTTGCAGTGAATTCCTTGAATCAGCCCTATTGGTTGGGGCATCCTAATGAAGAAACCAAGCTACTGATTTCTTCTTGTTTCATGGAGATAATAAGAAATGTAATTCCATAGTTGCCCTATGATGACGAAACTATGAAGATCATATTGAATATGATAGTGGAAAGTTTTCAAGATTTGGATGAAACTGGTAGTAGCTTGTTTCCAAGAAGAGCGGCTGTTTTAAAAACATTTTCTGAAGTTAGTGCTTGCATCTTATTGATAGAATTGGAGATGGAGAATCATATTTATCACTTGTTTAATTATCTTTTCACATCGACCTGGAGTGAGCAAGAAGAGAGTATGCTTGCAGCTGTCATGAATGTTCTAATCTCTACAATTAAAGAAGCTGATAGTCTTCCTGAAAGTGTCCAAACTCTTCTCTTGAATGCTTACAAACGTGAAGAGTAGATTTCTCCCACTGTTGATTTGTTAGTTAAAAAAAATTTCAATCAATGTGAAGATAAATTGAAACCACTTTTGAAGAAGACTGTTGAAAATTGAGAAGAGATATCTGAAGCTAAAGAGGATGAAAGTTGGAATCCCTTTGAAGACATTGCAAAAGTTCAAGGGGTATCCACAAATTTGCACTTATCCAAGCATTTTGTAGAAGAATGTAATATGTCAATGGAAGCCTTGAAGACTAGTGAAGTACACTTGTTTTCTACAAAGGAGAACAATGAGTTGGCTTGTGTTAAGAAGCCTCATGTTGAAGATTCAAAAAAAGAACTTTTGGAAACAAAAGTTGAAACAGAGATGCATGAAGAGGTCATAAGTGCAGAACCAAATGAAGGAGAAGTTCGATTAGTAGAAGATATGTGTTCAATCAGCAATTTGCTTCTTCACAATTCCAAAGAATGTTGGTTTGAAAGTCAAGTCAAGGAGGAGAAGAAGAAAGAGGAAGATGAAGTCTCTTCCTACTTCAAAGCTGATTTGATCAATTCTTTTGAATCGTGTAGAAGACAACATGGAAGGTGAAGCTTCTAGTAGTTATAAGGCAGATTTCTCTTCACCTGAAATCAAGCTAAGGCAAAAATCTAAGGAATTGGAAGGCACTAAGGATGGAATGATGAAGAGTGTTCATCACATGCGAGACAAGTTGAGGAGTACAGCTCAAACGATTTTAGAAATCTTTACCCATCAAAGTGGTTCTACATCATCTCAACCAGCATATGAAGATTGCAGCTCAAGTTCACACATTGCTAATAATGGTATTCAATTTTTGTCAAAACTTGATAGAATTCATAGGCAAGTAGAACATTTGATTCATGATGTGCCTAGGGGAGAAGTTGTATGTTGCATTTCTATTGATGACATGAAGTCCATTAAATTTTCCTTGGAGGAGATTAAATCTAGTCTTTTGCACATCATTCGTGACAAAGACATAGTGGCCAATATTGCTAACAAGGCATTGGAGTGGAATGAGCTTACCAAAGCGAGGTTGCAAGAAGTGCATGCGACTCTATTTGAAGCAGAAAGTCAGATTGTTGTTGTTCAATATTCATGGGAGCAAGAAAACAAAAGAAGAGCAAAGGAGCTTTAGAAAATTCTTGATGAGTTGGATCTCATACAAGAAACATATGATTTGGAATGCTGTCTTGAGAGACCAAAGCATTCAAATTCTCAAGTTTTTCAAGCTTTTGACAATCTCTTGTATGAAGAAGGTGCTAGTAAGGCTTATGTAAACCCTCTTTTTGAAAAAGATGAAGAAATTGCTTTAGAGATTAGTAAAGGAGGAAATTTGAGTTTGTCTTCCAGCATTGGAGAATTGATACGTGAGTTGCACAAAGTTGAATCTACTTTTGCTCCTAGTGCAACCATTCAGCAAGAGAGGGTAACTCATGGAACAAAAAGAAATGAAGACATTCTTATTGTTCATAAAAGAGTTGATGGGCATGTTGATGAAGGTTTTATTTATATTTTGATGAGGATGCTTGTGAGACTCTTGTCAGATTTTAGTTCATCGCCATCTTCTCTTATAGTGATTGATTATAGAATTGCATTTGATGAAGGATTCATGGAATCTTTCCGGAAAATCATGTCACAAGATTCTGGATTCTATTTCTTCAACGAACGTAGGTTGGTTGATTATTTCTTGGGGTTTCAAGAAGCATCAATTCAGATGAAATGAGCAAATCAAAGGGTTCAGGTGAGAGCAGTTCTTCGTCTGACAAATGGTTCTTCATTGTTATTGGTTTGGGATCCTAGTATTATTCGGCAAGAAGGCAATATTGAAAATTCTAAAGGGAATAGACCAACACATTATTCTCATAATGTAGTTGTGATTATTTTCTTATGTGTTGGGAAATGTCTCCAATTGAAAGTTAGTATGTGGGATCTCAAGTATATTTATATGAAGATTGGTATACATAAAAAGAAGGTTTCTTGGAGAGTTAAGTCCCAAAATTTCAGTCTTTTGACTACTGCTACCTTCTTTTACTGTCATTGGTTCATTACTTTTGATAATAAATTGATGATTTGTGAAGGAAATATGATCAGAAGTTGGTTTTTGGTGGCATGGGGTATCTTGCCAAAGGTGCCACCAGCTTGGTTCATGAGCAGTTATGCTCATTTTGTTGAGAAATTCTTAAGTTGCAGCTACTGCTCACTTTCTTGGATGCTGGTTTTCCAAAAATTAGATCCTAGGATGTTGTTTTTAGACCTATTAAGAAGCTGGGTTAATCATTTTCAGGTCTCTCTATCTCCTATATGGACTGAACTTCTACCTCAAATGAGCAAGGGAATGATTCAATATGGTCAAAATTCAGGTATGGGTTGTCTTCTGATGATAGACAGTGGAATTTTTGGTAACATCTCATACATTATTGTTTGGGGTAGTGAACTAATTGCTGATTTGATTCATCAATTAGAAACTCATGTTGTGAGATGTGTGAAGATTATTCAGAGTTCTTTCAGTGAAAGCAATTTGCTTCAAAAGAAGCATTGTACTGTGATAGTGTATGGAGTGTTTTTCTATGATTGGCATTGGTTTGGTAACATGTTTGAAAACATTTATGTTGCTGATCAAAATTATAACAATGAAGTTTGCAGGTTCTACAAACTAATATGGGACCTGGGCACTAACATGTTTGGTGTATTGTTTTTTTGGGGACCATGATATGTTCTTCCACCTTGGGTATTCAGTTGTTTTAATTAAAGTAGCGCAACGGATTAAAGGAACAATATTCCTGAGGATGATTTGGAATCCAGGAATCACCTGGGTTTGTGATTCAACAACTGGTGATGATGAAGCTAATGTTGGCCTTTTGGAATTATTTTCTATGGTGTTTCAGTATAGTTTTAATAAAGAGGCTTCTTGTATTGGCATCCAGCAATGTAGTGCTTACATCTATTGGTGCTATCTTTCTCCTAGGTTGATTTGGGACCCAGGGATCATATTCAGTTTCATTTTTGGTTCAGCATGGTTTTTGGGAAGGCATTAGAATTGTTTGAGGACAAGCAATTTTGGGAAGGGCGGACTGTAATGTCCCCATTTTGGCCATACGCTCTTCATTTGGTTTTAGCCTATTTTCGAGAATCCGTAGGCTACTCAATTGTGTTAAATCTAGGGTTTCCATTTTCAATAACTGCTTCCAACTCAGTTCAGTTTTCTGTGAGTTTTGTTGTGGATTTACTATTTATAACAGTTGGCTATTTTTAGTAAGTCATTTTGTGGCAGTGGCATTGGCATCAATTAAGCTCAAGTCATCTTGTCCTTCATCAGTTTCAGTTTGGTTTGGTTATCTCCATGGATTAAGTTTTATACTTAGTCATTTTTATGTTTCTCAGTTGTACCCCCACGCCTAGGAATGATCACTTCATGTTGTTTTTAATAGGGGGTCATTAAGGGGTCAATGGTGCATTTAAAGAATTATTAAATGCTTTATTGTGCAAAGTGAAGTTGGATGCCTAAAAGAGGTTGATTAATATTTTATTATTTCAAAAAAGTGAAATGCTTAAAGTGGCGTCCCTTTTGGAAGTTGAAGTGATTCAATTTCTTGTAATTTGAAGTCTATTATTGCTTCATTTTCCAATTGAAACTTATATATTGTTGTTGTTTGAAAAGCTGATAATCTTTGGAAAATATAACAAAAAGCTACTGGATTGAATTCAGAACCCAGTTAAGGGGAAGCTTAGCAATTTGACTCCATTCTTCGGGTCTGCAACTACGGTTCCCTAGATGGTGGATTGAGAGTGTGTTTCATCCAGAAGTACATATTGAGCTACAAGTTGGAGAATTTGGCAAATGTTTCAATTTGTTCTTTGCTGGTTTATACATAGCTGTAGAAGAAATTCATTCATAAGTCATTGTGAGTTTTCAAATTCATTTTGGGTATTGGTTCCCTTGATTGCCTTGGCATAGGCGCTTCATTATGAGAATTTGCAGATTTTTTATTTGAGGATCTGATTTTTTAAGGGTCGACCCTCTTCAAGGGCTATACTATGTACCTGCATCCTTGGGACTTGTGCTGGGCTTTGGGAGGTAATTTGCATATGATTTTCAGTAGTTTCTTAGTCGCCTAGCTCTGGAAATGCTATGTTTGCAATTTCTTTTGAATTTGTGAAGTTGGGTAGGAGGAAACAAGCAAATTTTGGTGATTGTGAAGTTGCTGATTTAACTTCAATTTGCTTGGAAATGGTGCTGGGCAAATTTCAGTATGGTTTATGTCTTGCTAATGCTCTTACATGATCGCCTTGCATATGAAAAGGTTTACTTTTAGTTTGGTTTGGAAGGATGTTGCTTATATGAAATTTTGGGCATTCTTGAGAATCTTAACTTGCTGGTCTGGTTATTTTCATGTTGTTGGGTTTTATATCAGACTTGTGTATTTTTGTCATATGCTCTAATTCCTTGGTGTCCAATTCATAATTGTAATAGGAATTAGTGTGGATTCATTGATAAGTGATAGAGGAAAGTTTCTATTGGGAAATCATTATAATAAACATTGTAATTTGCAGAAAATTTGCATTGTAAGGATGAGAATAGTAGTACTATTTCAGTCATTTATACTTTTGTATTTACTTGTGTTATAAATTCAAACATTGTAACCCCTGGATGGTTTACCGCCAGTGTGGAGAAAAATCATATTTAATCTCTCATTAATTCACCCACTGTTTAAGTGGTGAATCCCCACTGTTGAGTGGATGCCCGCTAAGTGGATGAATTGTATTTCATTGTAACTTTTTCCCCCCACTGAACAAGTGGTACCGTGGATTGCTCATGGTCGGATCACCGCCTACATTTCATTTCCAGATTTGTATTTCAAGTTTAGATTATTGCTAATGATCCCATCACCATAAGCTATCACCTCGTCTTCAATAGGATCTTGGTGAACTTTCTTGGTGAAGGTTACTTTCAAGTTGGATATCTTTTGGGATCTAACGCTAACATTTGGCGTAGTGCTGGTTTGTGTTGTGAAAATCTAAGAAAAAATTGAAGGGGCTTATTTCAATATGGTTACCCCATTTGTAGTTCCATCCATGTTTCTTCCACTTTAGCTTTCTTATTTTCATTTTCATGCTCACTTTCAACTTGCTGATTCTACAAACACATGAAAGCATTCAGCATATGATTATGCAAACCATTCCTTACTTTAACAAAATCAAGTTTGTATTCAATATGTTCCATCATAGAGTCACCATTAGGTTCATCTATTAGCATAGTTCCACGGAGTTTCCTGACGAGGGGATGCGGGGATGGGGGGCAAGTTTCGGGGAGGGGGAACCAAGGGCCTAAGTTTGGGAATGACAAGGGGACGGTGGCGGGGTGGCGGCAAGATGGCAGCACTGAAATACATATATTACTTGAAAAAATAGTTTTCAAAAGATGTATAAGTATAAGAATATCAAATGAAACTTGAGCAAACTACTTTTAAACATTTGAATTTTGAAGTGA
The DNA here is from genome assembly GCA_007258455.2 of Sequoia sempervirens. Taxonomy (NCBI): domain Eukaryota; kingdom Viridiplantae; phylum Streptophyta; class Pinopsida; order Cupressales; family Cupressaceae; genus Sequoia; species Sequoia sempervirens. The sequence continues at coordinate 127,857 of VDFB02366971.1, read as the reverse complement.
ACAATAAATGAGTGTCACTTCTCTTCTTGCTCTTCTTCTTGCTCCTCCTCAACCCTTTGCTCTTCAGTCTCACTCTTTCACCTTACACTTGCAGCTCACTCTCACACTCACACTATTAGCTTCTTGTTCATTTGTTTTTGTGAATTAAAATGAGGATAGGAGGAAGTTTTATCGAGTTTGTGGGGCTTGGGTGTTACATCCCTTACATTGTGAATATGAGTTTGGTTATGTTTTTCGAATGCAAAGTTAGTTGCAAGTAACTGTTCTTCATGTGAAAGTGAAATTGAGAATAAAATAGTTGTTTCATTTATTGTAACTGTAAAGTTAACAATCTTTTGCAAATGAATTCCTTGTTCACGTGAAATTGAATGTGTTCATAAGATTATATTTAAATGCATATTTATATAGCCATTGTGAACAATCTAACCATAATACTTGTCAGTGGATGCAGGACGGACGACGCCACGACAGAAAAGGAGATGTCATCAGGAAGAGGTTGTGGTTGACAAGGGATCAAAATCATCGTTTTTCATGAGCCAGAAAATGATAGTGTGGATCAAACGTTACCTTGGCCATAATTCATTAATTAAATAATTAATCTATTAAGATTAAGTTCATTTCATGTTTCATCTTAATTTCCTTGTGAATTAAGGTTTTATAATATTTTAAAATTGTGGGCTAACCTTCTAGCCATGGAGTTGGTATAATTTAATTAATGCAATATAAATCAAATTAAGTTAATGATTTGTTACCGACGTAGGAAGTGGGGAACCTTTGCCACCTTGCCATTCTTCCTTCTAACGTCCAAGAAGGTATGCGAAGAGTCTTCGATGGTTTTAGTCTTGGGCTTTGGCGTTGGAGTCATTCTTTAGTTTTGTTTTGGCTTGCTGGTCGGCCATTGAGCTTGTGAAATTTTCTTCTGAATTGGAGTTGCTTCTTCTGAAATTTTATTGCAATTTGCCATCACTAGTTTTTGTGTAGGACTAAGAATTCTTTCAATCCTTCATGCCGCTTTTACTCTAGCAATTTACCATTTTGGAAACTCTTACCTGCTTGAAGCCGTCAATGCTCTTCCTAAAATTTGAGCTCTAAACCCTGAAATGTTTGGCATTCTTCATACCGAGCTGGAGATTGTTTGAGTCATGTGTTGGGAGAGTCGCTCTGCTCTTAGAACCTTGTGGCTTGAATCTATGAAGATTGTGCGACATCTTTTCTTCAGTCTTGGAAGGTGTTGTGACCTTTTTCACACATCGCCCCATTCAGATGGGGACCCCTAATTTTTGCTCCATTCTCGTCTTTTTGGCTTTGGTTTTTGGTCTCTCTCTCTCTCTGTCTGTCTCTTTTCTGATGGTCTACTTTCTGGGGACGTTCCCGTCTGCAAGCTTCAGCGTGAATTTGGCTAAGTCTGAAAATTAGGGTTTTGAGTCTTTCCAACCAATTTGAGGTCGAATAGGGTGAATAAATTAAAAATTGAGCTTAACATTGTTGTCAGTGTGTTTCCAGTAGGCTCTCAGCAAAAATTTATCTGATTCCGAGGTACTTACTATTTTTAGTAAGTGTGAAATTTAGGGCAGTCCATCAACATTTTCAAAATTCTGACAGTCGCACCACACTCAGGGTATATCAGACTGCTTGCATGCCAAATTTGAGCGAAAACAGATAACTTACTATTTTTAACAGTCTGGCTTCCGGAGCAAATTTCAGGGTGCAGATGCAGAGTTTTTCTTTGCATGTCTGCATATTCCTTCTGGGTTTTTCGAGACCTTCGCAATGGTGTAACATGCAACTCAAGGCGACCACTTTCAGGATTCAGCCTTCCGAGGCTATTTTTAGGGTTTGCATGTCGAGGTTTCTTTTGCATGTCGGGTGATTCCTGATGGGTTTTTCAAGAGCTTCGCGATGGTGTGACATGCAAGTGAAGATTCTCACTCAGTAAGGAACTTGCTATTTTAAGCAGGTGTGTCCCGGCAGCCGCCACCCAGCAGTTCAGATTCACGAGCCGATCGCAGTGCCACAGAAATGAAGGGAAACAAAGATCTTTTGATACGCATGCAATGCAAATTAGGGTTTCCAGCTTCGAAGCCTAAAAATAGGCATCAAAAGTCAAAATCTTCAAAATCCGGTGTAAACCACTGCGATCAGCATTCTTCAGGCTATCTGCTGGTGAAATTTCAAGTCAAACGGAGCACTTACTATTTATAGTAAGTCAATTTGAAACTGGCTAAAAATAGTAAATCAGTTGCATGCATCGTGTCAGCCGACAAGTCACGTGGTGAGGAGCACCTCATCAAAATTTCAACTCAATCGGAGCATGGGAGCTATCAGAAACATGAGCTTACTATTTATAGTAAGCCACCTTCAAAAATGGGCTAAAAATGGCAGGGTGACTAAAAGTGGCAGTGTCAGCAAGGTAATGAGGTTGCGAGGATCCAGTATTTAAAATTTCATGGCAATCTGAGCTTCCAAAGTACGAAAATCAAGAGGCTTACTATAAATAGCAGGACATGAAGCAGGCTGGCAGAGGTCGAGAAAATGTCTAAGTCTGAGTTTCATCCTGCAGGTGCCTCAAAATGCGCCATGCTTGCCTTCAAGATGATCAAAAATATTTTATGAAATTAGTTCATCCTCCTGCCACCCCAAAATGTGCCCAAGCTAGAAATGGTCAATGAAAGTCAACTCTTTTCATCCTGAAGGCATGTCTAAATGCGCCCAAGGGAACTCAGAGAAAAAGTTGAGAAATTTTCTAAGTGCAAAAATCCGCCACCCACCTCCAAATGCGCCATCCTTGAGGAGTTGATTTGAAAATTCTCTAAGTGTTGGGCTTCATCCTTCATCAGGGGCAAAATGCGCCCAAGGTGTAAAAGTCAAAGGAGAGTCAAAGTTTTCTATCCTGCTCATGGCAAGAAATGCACCCACCTCAAGCTTCTTGTTGAAAATTCTTCTAAGGCATTGGTATTTCATCCTCCACCATGGCCTAAATGCGCCCATGCAAGGAAAGGGTCAAAGATTTGAAAAGAAGTCAAAAGGCGTTATAATCTCATCCACCTCACCATGCTATTTGCGCCCAAGAGGCAGTCAGCAAGTCAAAGGAGTTCATCCGCCTCATGCATCAAAATGCGCCCAAGTTTATCCTGCACATACATAGAAATGCGCCCATGCAGCAAATGGTCAAAGCAGTCAAAAGTTTTTGTCCTCCTCTATGTGCAAAATGCGCCCACCTCATAAAAGAGTCAAGGAAAATTTCTAAGTAAAGTTCATCCTTCTTGCATGGCAAAATGCGCCCAAAGTGGGCCATGTAAAGACAAAAAGTGAAGTTGAAGAGTCATCCAGTGGATAGGCTCAAATGCGCCCATGTTTAAATAGTAAATGGTGAATGAGGGTGGTAATTAAGGTGAAAAATATTGCCAAAGCGTGGTGAAAGATGGTAAGTGTTAGACGCTCAAGGTGGTGAAGGAGAGTATTGGGCGTGATTTTTGAATTTCCTCCATCATGTGTAGAATGCGCCCAAGGTGGTGGGCCTTAGAGAAATTTTGTTGGGCGTGTGTGTTAGAAAATTGCCTAGGCGTGATTTTAAATTCCTCTTCAAATGCTATATGTGCCTAGGGAGATGGGATTCTTAAGGTGATTTTAAATATTTTCTAAGGCGTAGGAAAATTTGCTAAGGCGTGGTGAACACAAGAAAATTGCCTAGGCGTGGTTTTTAATTTTTCCTCAAAGTGTGCTATGCGCCTAAGGTGGAGTATAAGATGAAGTGGTGAGACTTTCTTCTAAGGCGTTGGGGCTTCAAATAAATATTTTTCCAAATGTGAAGTAAAATGCAAGGTGGTGTTAGAGAATAAAATGTGCTAGGCGCCTTCAAAAAAAATAAAAATTTCTAAGTGAGGTTGATATTTTCACGGGCAAAGTTGATCGAGTTGGATATAAAATTTTCTAAGGCAAGATTTTCGAAGTGATTCAAAAATTTTCTAAGGCACAAAATATTTTTCTCCCTTAGAAAAATGCCTAAGTCTGGAGAGGTGATGAATTTTTCCTTGAAACGAGCAGAGTTGCCAGAGATGAAGTCAGTGATTGCCAGCTTCACAGGGTCAACGAAAATTTTCCAAGTCAGAGCAAAATTCTCAGAGGGGATCGAAGAACGAGAACAAAATTGTTGAAAGAATAATTTTCTAAGGTTCAAAATTCAGAGAAATAAAATGAACCCGTTAGTTGGGTACCCATGGGTTCGATGCGTTCTGGAGAAAATTTTCTTCTGGGTATCGAAGATTATCGATGAGGAGTTGATTTTAAGGTCTTCCACAGCTTGTCAAGAATTTTGGGATGAAGATTTTAAGTGGGCACCAGGTTGATGAATTTCCTAAGAGAAATTTGAAAATTTTCTAACGAAAAAATGAAGAAAATGTGTTTTCAAGGTAAGATCCTCCAGACGATGAATTTGAAAGAAACTTCCTATGTGAATTTGCTTCAATCCTTCGTGAGGATAGTTTACTTGAGCCAGAAATGAATAAAATCGAGGTTATCAGAGCTCCAGCAGGTGAAATGAATTTCTCAAAGATGAAGTTTGTCTAAGGCATGAGTTTGAACGCAAAGTTGGTGATGAACGCTTGAAAGTTGGAGCGTGAGGATCAGGGGAGTAAGTTAAGTTTATATCATGAAGTATTCTAATGCTTCTCTCCTTGCTTGTTTTGCAGGAGGAACGTTGAAGCCTGAGCACGATGTCTGGAAGTGGAAGCACGATGAAGATGAGTTTCAATCTTGAAGGAGGAAAATTTGCAAGAAAATGGCTAAGTGTTAAGACTTAGTATAACTCGAAGTGACGAAGATGAAGACCCTCAAGTGGAAGAAATCAAAGAACAACGCCAAGAAAGAAGATCGAGAACAGTGTGAACGCGTCTACAAATGGAATCTTCTAGAAGGATGATGGTGGACATTATGGCACATTTATTACCCCACTCTCCTCTGTGGCGGGTTTTAGGGCAATATTATTTAGGGCTGAGGTGGCACGATTCTGGCCACTCTATTGATTGTAACCCTAGCCGTCTTTTGGGACTTGGCTAGCTATATAAAGGGGGAGTCCCCCTCATTTGTAATTCATTAGAATTAGATTAGACATTGGAATAGTAGACAGTAGACATTGAGAGAGTATTAGCATTAGAATTAGATAGTGTAGCATTGTAGAGCATTTTTGCATAATTTGGAGAAGAAAGAAAGTTTTCCCTTTGAAAACTTTTGAGGAGATTGTTGTGTAACACATTTTATGATAATAGATCTTTTCATTGATGATGGAATTCGTCTTGTCATGAAATGCTAGCAAGGTTTCTTCTTCCTTTCGTATCCAAGTAGCTTAAATTCATGCAAGTAGCTTACTTTGGTGTGTGGTGTTTTATTGAGATAGCTTCGCTTTATTCCATACCACTAGCGGCTTGTTGATGATAAGTTCGCCTTGTGTGGTCAACTGGACATTACCTTGAGTTTAACTTCAGTTGTGATTTATATGCTTATATGCGTCGTTGTGATGGTGTATGCATGTTAAGTCATAATTTGAACATCTTTTGCTATTTCCCTTGAAGATTGCACCGATTTTGCTGAGGCTGTCCGACGGAGGCTAGGTGAAATCCGGTTGAAGTCTATTGAAACGAAGCTCCACATATCCTGCATTTAGAGTAGCACATAAACTTCTTAGGCCCTACACCCTTTAAATTCAGTTCATTTCCGTTAGAATTAGGAAACTTGCGCTCACCCGCCAAATCATTTGAATCACACGAAAGCCCTTAGTCTACTGTTTGTTGTTAGCCGTCGAACAATTGTGTAAGTCCCCTTGACATACCAGCAATATCACATCGAGCCAAACTGAGCCTATTCGCACTCAAGGAACCTTGGAGTTGAAAGCATGATCTTACTCGCAATCTTAGCATGCTGAATACTTTGTTCAAGAGAGGATAGAGCGTCCGTTGGGAGACTTTATTCTGTGTTGGTGCGGTCTCAAAAACCACGTCAACAGAATTGGCGCTAGAAGGAGGGCGATTAACAGCTACAGCATACAATTGTGTTGAAGTAGAAAGGGTTTGAAATACACAAAGAGTTCCATTGGAGAAGATTATCATGAGACAAGATGGTGTTCTTTCAGGATTGAAGAATCTCGCGCGCAGCCACTAAAAGAAGCAGTACATCCTGGATCGTATCACTTCATTTTCGCCAGACAAGTTGAAGAGAATCTTGAGGTCTACGCCCAGTTCATATAAAGATTTTGTGGAGTTAGAGCTACCTACAAGATCAGGGAAGAAGAAAGAAGTTCATTCAAGCAAAGAAGTCAAGTCAAGTGAAGAATTTTTATCAAACGAAGAAGTTCAATCAAGCGAAGAAAGCGGAGAAGAAATTTCAAGTTTGTTCAGAACTCCACCTAGTGCTTCGAGGTTTGCTCAGCCAAAACAAGTTCAAGCTGTTGTACAACAGCCAGCCCAAGTGATTGTGTATCAAAGGCGACTACCAGTTCAAGCAATGGCTCAACCAGGAGGTCAACCAGGAGGTCAGCAAGGAGGTCAACCCGCTCCAAACGGTGCTACATGGTTGGTTACCAACCCATCTCCGCTAGAGTTTCAAGACTACCATGAGATGCCAAAGAATCCTGAAAATTTTTGTCCTAAGTTCATTGCCAATGATGTTAACTACACGGCCGAGGATCATATCAAGATGTTTGAAGGTCACCTACGCAATAGGCAGATTGGGTATGCCGACGTGGCTTGCCGATTATTTCCATATTCTTTGGGAGAAGAGGCTCACTTTTGGTTCATTCACCTACCAGTGGGGTCTATAAGGACATGGGAGCAGATGAAGGAGGCCTTCATCGGAAAGTTTGGTATACCTGCCACCCCTGTAGAGCTATATCGTCAATTTGCAGAAGTAAGAAGACAAGACAGAGAGCCCATTCATGCATTCAACAATAGATTCCAAAAGGCCCACAATAGGTTACACACTCCTTATGTCATTGATGACGCTCGAGAAAGCTACTATTCAGCACTTGATCCTTTGACTGCAATGTTCATAAGATCTCACCCCACTCCAGCAAATATAAATCAAGCTTACGCTAAAGCTGTTGAAGTAAGTCAAGGTTTAGGACAGAATATAACTGGGCCTGTACTCTACACCGGCCTGGCCACGACAAACAATCAAATGCCAATGTTCGGCTCAACATGGAATCAACAAGTTCCGGCGCTAAATGCGATCCCACAGCCAGCTTATCAAGTGACAGCACCATCAAGTCAGTTAGTTCTCCATCCTGGGATGCCTTTGTCCCAGACGCAAGTCACACAGCCTGTTTATCTCCAGAACACAGTACCTGCAGCAAGGACACAAGAGGAGAAAGATGAAATGAAAGATTTGATAGAACAAGTGAAGAGGCTGTCAGCTGAGGTAACTCAGCTCAACAATCAAAATAATCAGACGCCAACTATGCAGCGAAATTATCAGGCACACCAAGGTGCTAACCGAGGATATCAGAATCCTCCAATTCATCAGGATACCCATCAAGGATACCACCAAGATAACAGTCCTGGGTATAGAAATAACAATCAAGGATTTCAGAAGAGGTCTTGGAATACAGGACCCAACAATGGAGGTGTCCCATCACCATTGGACAATCCGCCACCTCCTGAAAATCGTCCTGCAGATAGAATTTATATGGCCGAAACTGCCTCATCAGGATGGTGTAGGTTACATAACACGAACCAGCACTCTGAACTTCAGTGTCACGAATTCCAAGTTGTGGCTGGTATTCTCAAGAATGAAACAAGAAATGCAGGGGCCACAGAAAATCCTCCAATTACAGGTTATGAATTAGTCCCAGCACCTAGATATGATCAAGCATTAATAATAGAAGATTACAATGTCCCGCTTGAGTTTCAGAGTTACACGCCCCCACCAGTTAATCACCAATTTCCATCAGCTTCATCAAACGCTCCCGTGGGGATGCCAGAGTTTCAAATACCGTCAGAAGTTCACGCCATGTATGCATCACCGGAAGAACCTCTTCATAGAGAGGGTTATGTCTTTCCGCCTCTCAACAACAGCGTCGTGGTGGAAGGAAGAGGAGAAGTACAAGCTTTTCAAACTACTAGAGGTGAAGCTCCTAAAGTATATCAGAGGAATTATCAACAGAAAGAGCCACTGACATCATCAATACCTCCTAATAATTTTACAACTCCGCCGCACCCCAACGCGAGCAATAATCCGGGTTTGCCTAGAGATTCTCCAGAGTACAGGCGGCAGAATACAACGCAAGGTGGAGGTGGACAACAAGTCATTCAACAGCCAATTCATCAAGCTGAGCAGAGACAAAAGGAAAGTCTTCCTAGAGAGGACGTGAAAAGACTTGGCTCTTATGTGTTAGAAGAATTCAAAAGGATGAAGGTTAGTCTCCCCTTACATGAGTTGATGAAGATTTCAGAGGTTCAAGACACAATTTTGAGAAGTGTGTATGAAACGCCCGTTGCGAGGAGTACATCACAAGAAGCAAACAGTGCATCAAGGAATCCTCCTGTGAACACACAGTCTCGTCCTATGCAGAGTGCAAATATGGTAGAAGAGGTGCCTCACGCTCCATTTGACACTTGGGAGGCTCCGCAACAGCCTCAAAATTTCATAGGTATGGTACAAGGTTCTTCAAACGCTCCTGAAAAGTCATGGATCGAAGATAAAAAGAAACGATTCAATATTCCTGCGGAGCAAAAGCAAAAACAAGAGCAAACGCAAAATCCAAGACAGGTTGTTCAAGACAGTCAAATTTCAGTGGACAGAAAAGATGAGAAGAAGAATGCTTCAGTAGATGAAAAGAAGCCAGTAGTATTTTATCAAGGGAGGGGTGAGCCAGCCCCATTTCTAGTTTCAGTGAAAATTTTTGGAAGGTTATTGCATAATTGTTTGATCGATTCCGGTGCATCAAGTAATGTCATGCCTTTGAAGGTATGTCAGGCGTTGGGTATAATTCTGCTCCAGACCAACAAGAAAGTGACTCAGCTGGATAAGACTGAAGTTCCAGTTGTAGGGGAATTAAATGGTATTCATATGCAGCTAGCGGCGGATCCCAGAATTCAGAGTCGCATCGACATATCAGTTGTGGATATACCAGATGGTTATGGCATGCTATTGAGCAGAGATTGGTCCAGAAAATTGAATGGATACATTGCGACTAACTTCTCCCACATGTGGTTGCCTTGGAAGGGAGTTCCAAATCAGATAAAAATTGAAAGTACACCACGGCTCAAATTAATGATTACAGAATGTGGTGAAAATAGTGATGTTTTATTCATGGAGACTGATTTGGGTACGTACAAGCTTGTTAAGAAAGAAGTCCTCACGTTGCAAAGCTCGGAGGGGGAGGAAGATACGCCTTCCTTCACCGGAGTGTTGATTGAAAATGATTCAAGTAGGAATGAGAATGAAGGGACGTTCAGAGATTCTATGTTAAAAGATGTAAAGCAAGAGACAGAAAGTGCCCCCATCAGAGACTTATTGTTACCCATTTACGAAGCTTTCCATTCAGAGAATATAGGTGCCATGGGTAAAACCTCCTCAGAGCAAGTCCCAGAGATAATTCAACAAGTCACTTTAGAGGAAGAATGTGAAGAAGTCAATTGGGGAGAAGACCAGATTCAAACAAGGTTGTCTCAGTTGACACACTTGGAGGCAAAAGGAGATGAAACTCTGGGAAGTTTCCCCATGCATCAAAGGGTCATGAACAGATGGATCGACAAATCATGGTTGGACCCTGGTCAAGATTCTGAGATCCTGGGAGATGATGCATTTAAGTTACAAACAAGAACAAGAGGGGATATCCCATTGCCTTGTGATGGGAGATTCCTCAAGCATTATTTCCAGTCTTAGGTTCTCTCTGAGAGCCTATCTTTGTAATATAGTTAGATTAGATTTGCTTTCCCGTTTGTTTGCTTTCCTTTTGCTTTTCGGTTCATTTTGGTTTTGGTTTTGGTTTGTTGCCCTTTGGGTTTTTGGTTTGGCGTTCCCGTCCCTTGAGTTGTCTACTCAAGTGGTTTTGGTTTGGAATGGGCAAGGATTTTAGGGTTTTCCCGTTGCGAAGGGGGTGATGATGTTTTAACTCTCACAACGTGGTTTCTTTCTGCTGGAATTTTCATAAATCTTTGAAAAGGACTAAGATTGTTTTCCTTTTGTCATCATCCAGTCTTGATTGAACTCGTCTCGGGAGGTTAACCCGCTATTGTGTCTTAAGCACATGAGTCTAAAGACCTTAAAAATCTTACCTATCTCCATTCTAAGTCATTTTGGTTTCTTGGGAAAGGTCTAGGCAGGTGAAAATTTTACATCTTGCTTCAGCGCCACTACAATTCTCAAACCCATTGGAGGCTTCATTGCCTGCCAGCCAATTGAGGAATTGACGGAAATCAAAAGAAAGAAAAGAGAATGTGCTTAAAAGAAATATCTGAAAAACAAAAAATGAAAAATGAAAAATGAAAGAAATATCATGAAATATTGGTTTTGGGAACATACGAGTAACTCCACCGGGGCTATGGACGCCCGGCCGGCAGTGGAGCAATATTCGTGAGAATTGAAGCGACAACCTCGTCGGGGCTATGGATGCCTGACTGGCAACGAGGCAATGTCCAGGATGCTTTTGAAGTCAAGATATTTATATAACCTGTTACGACCGATTCCGGAAGTCGATATGATTTAGAGATGGAACAAATGCACACACTCACAGGGTTTTAGATGAAAGTGTTCTGATCCAATATCGGATTCTTCTCCCCTTTTGAGTAAGTGTCTTTCCTGTATGATGGTTCGAGGAAGATTTAATCAAAGTTCAATTCTTAAAGTGTCTTTCAACACTTTCCCGTGGGGATGCCAGATGTTGTGACCTTTTTCACACATCGCCCCATTCAGATGGGGACCCCTAATTTTTGCTCCATTCTCATCTTTTTGGCTTTGGTTTTTGGTCTCTCTCTCTCTGTCTGTCTCTTTTCTGATGGTCTACTTTCTGGGGACGTTCCCGTCTGCAAGCTTCAGCGTGAATTTGGCTAAGTCTGAAAATTAGGGTTTTGAGTCTTTCCAACCAATTTGAGGTCGAATAGGGTGAATAAATTAAAAATTGAGCTTAACATTGTTGTCAGTGTGTTTCCAGCAGGCTCTCAGCAAAAATTTATCAGATTCTGAGGTACTTACTATTTTTAGTAAGTGTGAAATTCAGGGCAGTCCGTCAACATTTTCAAAATTCCGACAGTCGCACCACACTCAGGGTATATCAGACTGCTTGCATGCCAAATTTGAGCGAAAACAGATAACTTACTATTTTTAACAGTCTGGGTTCCGGAGCAAATTTCAGGGTGCAGATGCAGAGTTTTTCTTTGCATGTCTGCATATTCCTTCTGGGTTTTTCGAGACCTTCGCAATGGTGTAACATGCAACTCAAGGCGACCACTTTCAGGATTCAGCCTTCCGAGGCTATTTTTAGGGTTTGCATGTCGAGGTTTCTTTTGCATTTCGGGTGATTCCTGATGGGTTTTTCAAGAGCTTCGCGATGGTGTGACATGCAAGTGAAGATTCTCACTCAGTAAGGAACTTGCTATTTTTAGCAGGTGTGTCCCGGCAGCCGCCACCCAGCAGTTCAGATTCACGAGCCGATCGCAGTGCCACAGAAATGAAGGGAAATAGAGATCTTTTGATATGCATGCAATGAAAATTAGGGTTTCCAGCTTCGAAGCCTAAAAATAGGCATCAAAAGTCAAAATCTTCAAAATCCGGTGTAAACCACTGCGATCAGCATTCTTCAGGCTATCTGCTGGTGAAATTTCAAGTCAAACGGAGCACTTACTATTTATAGTAAGTCAATTTGGAAACTGGCTAAAAATAGTAAATCAGTTGCATGCGTCAGTGTCAGCCGACAGGTCACGTGGTGAGGAGCACCTCATCAAAATTTCAACTCAATCGGAGCATGGGAGCTATCAGAAACATGAGCTTACTATTTATAGTAAGCCACCTTCAAAAATGGGCTAAAAATGGCAGGGTGACTAAAAGTGGCAGTGTCAGCAAGGTAATGAGGTCGCGAGGATCCAGTGTTTAAAATTTCATGGCAATCTGAGCTTCCAAAGTACGAAAATCAAGAGGCTTACTATAAATAGCAGGACATGAAGCAGGCTGGCAGAGGTCGAGAAAATGTCTAAGTCTGAGTTTCATCCTGCAGGTGCCTCAAAATGCGCCATGCTTGCCTTCAAGATGATCAAAAATATTTTATGAAATGAGTTCATCCTCCTGCCACCCCAAAATGCGCCCAAGCTAGAAATGGTCAATGAAAGTCAACTCTTTTCATCCTGAAGGCATGTCTAAATGCGCCCAAGGGAACTCAGAGAAAAAGTTGAGAAATTTTCTAAGTGCAAAAATCCGCCACCCACCTCCAAATGCGCCATCCTTGAGGAGTTGATTTGAAAATTCTCTAAGTGTTGGGCTTCATCCTTCATCAGGGGCAAAATGCGCCCAAGGTGTAAAAGTCAAAGGAGAGTCAAAGTTTTCTATCCTGCTCATGGCAAGAAATGCGCCCACCTCAAGCTTCTTGTTGAAAATTCTTCTAAGGCATTGGTATTTCATCCTCCACCATGGCCTAAATGCGCCCATGCAAGGAAAGGGTCAAAGATTTGAAAAGAAGTCAAAAGGCGTTATAATCTCATCCACCTCACCATGCTATTTGCGCCCAAGAGGCAGTCAGCAAGTCAAAGGAGTTCATCCGCCTCATGCATCAAAATGCGCCCAAGTTTATCCTGCACATACATAGAAATGCGCCCATGCAGCAAATGGTCAAAGCAGTCAAAAGTTTTTGTCCTCCTCTATGTGCAAAATGCGCCCACCTCATAAAAGAGTCAAGGAAAATTTCTAAGTAAAGTTCATCCTTCTTGCATGGCAAAATGCGCCCAAAGTGGGCCATGTAAAGACAAAAAGTGAAGTTGAAGAGTCATCCAGTGGATAGGCTCAAATGCGCCCATGTTTAAATAGTAAATGGTGAATGAGGGTGGTAATTAAGGTGAAAAATATTGCCAAAGCGTGGTGAAAGATGGTAAGTGTTAGGCGCTCAAGGTGGTGAAGGAGAGTATTGGGCGTGATTTTTGAATTTCCTCCATCATGTGTAGAATGCCCAAGGTGGTGGGCCTTAGAGAAATTTTGCTGGGCGTGTGTGTTAGAAAATTGCCTAGGCGTGATTTTAAATTCCTCTTCAAATGCTATATGCGCCTAGGGAGATGGGAGTCTTAAGGTGATTTTAAATATTTTCTAAGGCGTAGGAAAATTTGCTAAGGTGTGGTGAACACAAGAAAATTGCCTAGGCGTGGTTTTTAATTTTTCCTCAAAGTGTGCTATGCGCCTAAGGTGGAGTATAAGATGAAGTGGTGAGACTTTCTTCTAAGGCGTTGGGGCTTCAAATAAATATTTTTCCAAATGTGAAGTAAAATGCAAGGTGGTGTTAGAGAATAAAATGTGCTAGGCGCCTTCAAAAAAAATAAAAATTTCTAAGTGAGGTTGATATTTTCACGGGCAAAGTTGATCGAGTTGGATATAAAATTTTCTAAGGCAAGATTTTCAAAGTGATTCAAAAATTTTCTAAGGCACAAAATATTTTTCTCCCTTAGAAAAATGCCTAAGTCTGGAGAGGTGATGAATTTTTCCTTGAAACGAGCAGAGTTGCCAGAGATGAAGTCAGTGATTGCCAGCTTCACAGGGTCAACGAAAATTTTCCAAGTCAGAGCAAAATTCTCAGAGGGGATCGAAGAACGAGAACAAAATTGTTGAAAGAATAATTTTCTAAGGTTCAAAATTCAGAGAAATAAAATGAACCCGTTCGGGTACCCATGGGTTCGATGCGTTCGAGAAAATTTTCTTCCGGGTATCGAAGATTATCGATGAGGAGTTGATTTTAAGGTCTTCCACCTTGTCAATTTTGGGATGAAGATTTTAAGTGGGCACCGAGGTTGATGAATTTCCTAAGGGGAAATTTGAAAATTTTCTAAGGCAAAAATGAAGAAAATGTGTTTTCAAGGTAAGATCCTCCAGACGATGAATTTGAAAGAAACTGCCTAGGCGAATTTGCTCAATCCTTCGTGAAGATAGTTTTCTTGTTTAAATGAATAAAATCGAGGTTATCAGAGCTCAATAGGTGAAATGAATTTCTCAAAGATGAAGTTTGTCTAAGGCATGAGTTTGAACGCAAAGTTGGCGATGAATTTGAAAGTTGGAAGCGTGAGGATCAGGTGAGTGAGTTAAGTTTATATCATGAAGTATTCTAATGCTCTCCTTGCTTGTTTTGCAGGAGGAATGTTGAAGCCCGAGCACGATGTTTGAAGTGGAAGCACGATGAAGATGAGTTTCAATCTCGAAGGAGGAAAATTGCAAGAAAATGGCTAAGTGTTAAGACTTAGTATAACTTCGGCGACGAAGATGAAGACCCTCAAGTGGAAGAAATCAAGAACAACACCAAGAAAAGAAGATCGAGAACAAGTGAACGGTCTACAAATGGAATCTTCTAGAAGGATGATGGTGGACATTATGGCACATTTATTACCCCACTCTCCTCTGTGGCGGTTTTAGCAATATTATTTAGGGTGAGGTGGCACAATTCTGGCCACTCTATTGATTGTAACCCTAGCCGTCTTTTGGGACTTGGCTAGCTATATAAAGGGGGAGTCCCCCTCATTTGTAATTCATTAGAATTAGATTAGACATTGGAATAGTAGACAGTAGACATTGAGAGAGTATTAGCATTAGAATTAGATAGTGTAGCATTGTAAAGCATTTTTGCATAATTTGGAGAAGAAAGAAAGTTTTCCCTTTGAAAACTTTTGAGGAGATTGTTGTGTAACACATTTTATGATAATGGATCTTTTCATTGATGATGGAATTCGTCTTGTCATGAAATGCTAGCAAGGTTTCTTCTTCCTTTCGTATCCAAGTAGCTTAAATTCATGCAAGTAGCTTACTTCGGTGTGTGGTGTTTCATTGAGATAGCGGCTTTATTCCATACCACTAGCGGCTTGTTGATGATAAGTTCGCCTTGTGTGGTCAACTGGACATTATCTTGAGTTTAACTTCGGTGTGATTTATATGCTTATATGCGTCGTTGTGATGGTGTATGCATGTTAAGTCATAATTTGAACATCTTTTGCTATTTCCCTTGAAGATTGCACCGATTTTGCTGAGGCTGTCCGATGGAGGCTAGGTGAAATCCGGTTGAAGTCTATTGAAACAAAGCTCCACATATCCTGCATTTAGAGTAGCACATAAACTTCTTAGGCCCTACACCCTTTAAATTCAGTTCATTTCCGGTTAGAATTAGGAAACTTGCGCTCACCTGCCAAATCATTTGAATTACACGAAACCCTTAGTCTACTGTTGTTGTTAGCCGTCGAACAATTGTGTAAGTCCCCTTGACATACCAGCAATATCACATCGAGCCAAACTGAGCCTATTCGCACTCAAGGAACCTTGGAGTTGAAAGCATGATCTTACTCGCAATCTTAGCATGCTGAATACTTTGTTCAAGAGAGGATAGAGCGTCTGTTGGGAGACTTTATTCTGTGTTGGTGCGGTCTCAAAAACCACGTCAACAGAAGGGTAGCTTGGTTGTTGTTTTTCTTCAACGAGTTTCTGTTGAGGCTCTCATTGTTTCTCTTTGGCTGGAACATTCTTCATTCATCAGGCATGTAATCGTATCTTCTGATGGTAACAGATTTGTTTACAATTGTAACTTTACTGTCGAATTGTTTTTGATATTTGATGTAGTTTCATGGGTTAGGTGCAATCGATTTTAGATTTTCCCTGTGTTAATCGTTGGTTGTATTAATTTCTTAAGTTTATTCTTAAGACTCCATTGGTTTGGAATCAAAGCCGACCCCTGACACAGTCATCCAATAATTCGTATACAATTATATTTTCCCTCTGTTGACTTTAAGGGTTTTAAATTCTTCATTTGAGGTTTTGTCTTACATTCTTGAAATGAATATGGAACTATCCTCTTGACCAAAGCGGTGTATGAGTCTTGGCTTTTAAAACAGAGGTTTGTTTGGCTATATCCTGAAATAATTTAAAAGATATTGAGATTGATGTGAACAAATAAATGGATCTTGTCAACTCAGTCAATCATTGGAACGAATTTTGACCTTGTTTTCATCTTACCTTCTCTTGGAGACCACCTGAATTCTTAAAAGTGTGATTAATACAGACCTAGAGATTCTTTCCTTATTGAATTGTCTTTTCTAATGCAATTATCTAGTGGTTGAGTTATAACCAGACTCTAAGGAAATGAGAATTAAATCTTGACATTAAAACATAAATCCTAAAATATTTGTAATCAGGTTGAGCAAGGGTGAGAGCGCTGACAGCACAAGAGTGCTACTTTTGAAATTGAAATCATTGGCCAAGGTACAATGCTAGATTCAGTATCTGTTAGCCATCAATTACCGGATGTATCACTGATCAGAGTAATCTTCTAGTTGAGAGGTACCCATAGTGAAGGTTCAATCAGGCGATATAGGTACTTGACACCAGGCTCAGAGATATGACGATGGATTGATCCCTGAGATTACCCTCGTGAAGGGACGGGCTCCTTCAGTCAAAGGAACACAGGAAACCAATAGGTCTTCGGTTGGGCGGTAAAGCCCATAATGATAACTCCCTTTCCTATATGACAAAGTCAAGTTCAAATGCTTCAGCTTCTTAATTGTAAACTCTTGAAACCCTTCTCTCTCTTAAATTTATCTAAATTGATTTTTTAGTTCAAATGAAATTGTTGTTATTTTATTCAAAAGAAGTGAAATGTTAGTTATAGTTCGTTTTCTCTTTAATTGGAAATCAGTTAAAATTTCTTTTCAATTAATTCAGTTATATGTTTCTTTTCAGCTGAACTAGAACTAGAAGTTAGTTGATGTATTGATTATACAAAATTTTCTTTCATAAGAATCTCCTTTCGTTAGGATGAAAAGAGAAAAACACTAGTGTCAAATAAGTTAGTTACTTATTCAGCTAAAGTAGCTGGTTGATTTTCCTTATTTACTGTAGGACAGATAGAGTATTACATTGGGTGTAGCCCATAGGCCAATAGGGTTCAGCCTTGGGCATGGAGTTCAATGTAATGTCCCTTCCTTAGACAACTTAGTCTATAGCGGAGGTTGGCCTACTATTAGGGTCCCTGTAGGTCAGCAAAATGGTTAGGGGATCCAACCGAGGGCTATGGAGTTTAGCTGGGAGCCCTATGAGCCTTTCAGTTTGGAGTTCAATTGATGAATCCAAGGCTAAAATAAAAATATTAAGGTTTTCCCTAATGGAATAGTAAAAGGTGAAAAATAACAGAAAATTATAAAGGAAATAGTGAAAAGTGCCCCCATCCTAGTAACTCAAAGTTGTTTTTAAAAAGTGGCCCTTTCTTTTGATGAGGAAAGACCCTCAAGAAAATTATTTTATTCACTTTAATAAAACAACTCATGGGAGGTTATAAAGCAATATGTTGGGCTCATTTTTGGGCATTCTATTCTTATTTTGACAAAGCAATTTGTAGGTTTGAGCTCTGGAAAAGGGTTTCAGCATTGTTTCAGCCTTCTGGGAATGAAAAATCTCAAAGGCTATCGTGAATTGGACAATAACCTAGTTCACCTTTGGGGAGGGCCTACCTTGGGTCTTCATTTGGGCTTTATTGGATGAGTTTCAAGCATATCTTTTTCAGATTTGAGCTTGCAGTAGTATTATATCAGCATATCGCAACAGATCAGGAGCAGCCATAAGTAGTATAGGCCTTCTCAAAGCCTTGGCAACTCATTTTATACCATACCTCAGCTTGTTGCATCATTTCAAGATCACAGGCTTCAAACCCTAGGTGCTATGAAGGGTTTCATACTAATTATTGGATCTGATTTGCATATTCAATTAGATGGAAATTCATATCAGACCTTGGGGCAGATTTGTGAAGCTAGGAATAAGTTGAAAAGGGTTTGTCTTTGTTGTTCAAGTTTATATCAGATTGTTATATGCAGTGGTATGCACAATAACATTTGAGTCAATAAATTCATCATTATTGCTCTCTATTTAAATTCTATGATTTATTTAAGTTTTAGCAACAATTTCCTTCCTTCTGGTTTGCAATATTGTTGCATAAATCAACATTCAACAAAAACACTAAAAAATCAGAAAAACGCAAAAACAAAACAAAAACAAAAACCTTCCTATTCGTTGGTCAAAGACCTTGAAAAGACAAAACTTAGAAAATTAGATCAGATTTGGGTTTAGGATCTTTCAATGGTATCAGAGCTTGGATCTTGCCAGCCTGTTGGGTGCATTCCAAGTTGTGTATACTTCCATTTGGTTTAGTTTTTTGTTGGGCAGCGCGATGAGTCATCATGGATAAGTTGTTTAAGGATACACAGCTGTGTAAAGAGTTAGAACAGTCACAACATAAGATCAACTGTCAATTGCAGTGATTGAATGATACAATTTCAAAGAAATCTAGGCACTCTAGCGGATCATCTCCATCTATTAGAACAAGTAAGAGTCTTCATATTTCACCAACAAATAAAGCAATTATGGCCAGTTATGACAAGTATCGCTCTCTTCCTCAAAAGATACAAGACATGCTTTCTTTCACAAAATTCTTGGGTATACCAGATGAGGATGAAGATGACTTGATGTTTTCAAGTCCATATCAACAGCGAAAAAGGAAAGAAATATCTAAGGATAGGAGAGAAACCATTGGGAAAAGTGAAGAGCTTAATGTGCAAGAACAAGGAACGGTAGAAGAATCACTTGGTTGTAGTTTGCAGCCTACAAGTGATCACAATGAATGTGAAAATCAGGCATCAGGTGGGAGTCCTAAAGAAGAAATAACTTTGGATCAAGTGGAGATTCATATCACACCATTGAGTCAACATGTTGATCACAAAGTGGAAGAGGTTACAATCATGGATCAGCCCATTGGAGATGTTGAAAACATGACACCAGGGTATGACACCTATTTTGATTTTTGCAATAGCAGTTCTAATCATGAAGTAGCATCCATTTCACATGAAGGTAATGATGTTGTTGAGTCTTCCTATGATGGTACTCAAGTTGAGAGTGTTACACATGAGATATATATTGTGGATTCAAGCCACAAAGGTCTTGATTTTGCTCACCATACTGTGAAAGATGTTAAAAGGACACAAGGGTTGTGTGATGGGTGGTCACTAAGAGCCAAAAAAGCCAAGATGCTTGCTGCCCAAGCAAGACACTTGCAAGAGGTCAAGGAAAGATGCAATCAGCTTGATAACGCAAGAAGACAAAGAGAGTCATACATTAGGTCCTCATTTCTTCCAAGGGAAGAATGTGTAGATGATGAGCATACAAGGGAAGAGCTTCATGAGATAAGCCCACAAGAAGAGCATGTTGAGTTGTGTGAAGAAGAAAGGAGGAATGATTTAGGATATTCAATTTGGTCTAGTTTGCATCCTAGAGTTTATGATTATCCTCTTTTAGAGAGCTCCTTGAAGGCTCAAAACAATGATAATAATAGTTACACGCTTGATGGACCAGCCACAAGTGATATACCCATATGTGTGGAATGGAACATATTTCATTTCAATTTGGCTAGTCATGCATCACCGACAAGAAAGAACAATTGTTAAGATCATATGAAGCATTTGGTCTTAAAGAGCTGATTATGAAGACTAAGAGGTTGTCTACTATGAAGATCTTGCATTTTGATCATGTTTGGTTTGTTTTGCATCCTACATCTTGGGTTTGGTAAGTAATGGAAAATATATCAGCTCATGATGATGATACTTTGACTGAATATGTTGAAGACAAAGCTTCAAGACATGAAATGCTACGAATTGGGGTTGCAAAGTGTATGCAAGTGCACTCTAACCTTGAAGATTACAAAAGAATGGAACATGCTAGTGATATGGACAGCAATTGTATGGATTCTTTGGGTGATCTTAATGCTTCTTCTAAAATTATAATTGATTCTATTTCCCCTACACATGATGAAAAATCAGTCTATGGCAGCCGAGGACAGTTGGAACAAAAAGCCTTTGGTTTTGGAAAACTTGCATGATCAATTGGTGGGGAAGGATGATAAAATTGTTCAAGCATTGTCAAGAATGGATAGCACCCACAAACACATAAAAGGCTTCATTTGGACAGCCCAAAGAGAGGAAAGAAAAAAAGGAATGGGACATGGTATCTCTCATTCACATTCGCACTCTTTCAAGGAGGCTTTGGAGTTGATGAAAGAGGATTGCTTGCAGTTGCTTAGAGGAAAGGACATGGCGGACAAATTGGTAAAGGATAAGGACAGAGATAGTTGAACTTTGTCTTCTTTTGTGTATGTCTAATTCATTGCTTAATTCAGAAAATTAGTTACTTATAACAGCTACTTCTATAAAGAAAAATGCTAATGCAAGAAGTGTAGAAATTGAACAAATTGATGAAGAACATTCAACTTGTGTTGAGGATCATGAAATTACTTTAATGGAACTAGACAAAGGTTTTGATTTTCAGTATGGAGACAACCACTATCTATTCCCACATGATAATGAAATGACAATTTTAGAATGCAAGCAATCTGATTTTGAATATCATAGCATCCAAGATGAAGATTTCTTTGAGCCACTTCCATCTCTAATCACTTGGGAAAAGTTTGAGACGAATCAAGACTCGATGTTCTTTGATGACCACAATGCATGCACAGAAGAGGATCCTAAAGGTCTGATTTGGGATAGTGATATTCTTCTTCCTCATTCTTATGAGATTGTTACCCTTACAGATGGACAAATTTGTAAAGAGTCAAAGTGTTGGTACACAAGATGCATGCATTGGTCATGCTAATTTATATGATGCATCTTATTATAAGACTGATTTCAAACACTTTGGAGCAACTGTTATAGAGCAGTCCCAAAAGTTGAATGAAGGATGGTTAGAAAAGGAAAAGCGAGCTAAGACATTGGCTCAACAAGCTAAACTTCATCTTCAACAAATTCATGACATTCACCACTCCATGGATGATGATGAGCAAAGGTTGGCCAATTCAGAAAATTCAATTGTTGTTGATCATTTTCACGATTATGATGAAGATTCTTTTGATGACACTCATAGTGGATCGGCCACTCAAGGGTTGTCTTTGATGGGTGTTGATGGCATCCATAGCTCCTCTTTAGTTATGTCACCAATATCTTATGATATGGTAGCGATATATTCGTTGGTACTTCATTTTATTTGGTACTTCACGGATTAGTGGCTGTCCTACTTGGGTTTCCATTGCACTTCCAGATTTAGCATGGTCTACATCAGCTTTTGAGTCGCTTGGGAGTGTGTGGCATGAAGTCTATTGGAGCAACATAAGGTATGAGATGGGTAATTTTGATTTGCTTTGGTTAGATGACAACACGTATGTTGTTGGTCCGAGTTATGACAGCAAGGTTTGGTGGCCATTTGTGTTTGTTTCTTGGCATGTGGGAGTTCATTTTTACATTGTCTTGATGTTCTACATCCAATACGGTAGGTTCTGTATTTTGATTTGGGAACCGGATATTCATTTGCTTGATAGATTATTTCACATGGATTTCAATATGTTGCTTCACGGTTTGTGGTGTTTGGGTATTTTAATCGGAGTGGAGCAGCAAGTTGTTTGGTGTTTGCTTGAGAGTTATCTGTGTAACAATATTTCGAGTCAACGGAAGGCATGGGTGATAAGGTTGAATATAGTTGAACATTGTTATAATACTACTTACCACATGTCTATTGGTGTGACTCTCTTCCGAACATTGTATGGTTATGATGCCTTATCTTTTGTGGACTTAGCGTTGGGTGATAGTAGAGCGCCTAGAGCTCAAGATTGGTTACAGGATGGACAGGATATCCTTAAGGTGCTTAAGAATAATGTTCAGCATGCCGAAAATCAGCAAAAGATGTATGCAGATTGGCATCGGATTGAGAGGACATTTGAGGTTGGAGCATGTGGTTTTCTTGCACCTACAGCCTTATAGACAAAGTACACTTAAGAAGAGTGGGGTAGAAAAACTCAAGCCTCGGTTTTATGGTCCATACAAAGTATTGGGGAGGATTGGAGAGGTAGCCTATGAGCTTGAGTTACCTTCCAAAGGTAAGATACGCAATGTCTTTCATGTATCTTTCCTAAAGAAGGCTCTTGGACAGCATGTTGTCTCTTCACCTGAGTTGCCTCCATTGGATGAGGAGGGCCGATTGGTTTTTATTCCTACAGAGATTTTGGACATGAGGGAGAGGAGGTTGAGGAGCAGAGTGATCAAAAAATATTTGGTTTGTTGGAGAGACTTGCCGTTGGAGAATGCCACATGGGAAGAAGGGATGTGTCATGTTCCCCGAAATTATGACAATAATTTATAAAATATCAAGAAACAAATGAATAAACAAAACACATATAAGGATGTTGGCGGTTTCATCATAATTGTAATTACCCAAAGATAATATTATAATTGCCGAATATAAAATATAAACAAATAACATAATAAAGCAATATCAATATATATATATATATAAATCTTTGTTAATGTTATTGTCAAAACAAACAATGGTATAAATACTAAAAATATAAATATGAAATATTTAGTTATTATAATAATTATAAGAATACAATATAGATAAATAAATATATTTATAATAAATCCAATTTATAAATATATTAGGCTAACCTATATTCTAAACTTTCCCATATCGCTTTCTAAGAAATCATAAATAATGAAGAAACAAACATATATTATGATAATATATGCAATTCATTAATACAATACCTTTTTGTGCTAAAGCTAACCGATAGACCATATAAAGGGAAATATATAACATATAAAATAAGATATATAAAATACGACTCTTTGAAGAGAGCCGTCTGTGGATGAAGCGGCTCAGGCAAACAAAGCAACGCAGGAGGAAAAGTCGCGCCCAATGCAAATAAAGAAGAAATCGTGCTCTTCAGGAAACTTGGTGCAGTCTGGTCACGTGGTCCATATTTTAAGGAGAATCCGCCTGCAAACCGTTCCCATATGGAGAAACAGAGCACTGAAGAAACATCATCGCTGGAAAGGGAGGAGTATCCTGCAAACCATTGGTATTCAGTGATATAGGTTCGGTGTTGGTCGATATTTTGACTATGAACATTATCCACGGGCATTGCAACCAATTGAATGAGCCATCGATGGAGAAGACCACGGCATTCATAGGCTTCACACTTTATAGACAATGATATACTATATTATACGCATAGATGGTATGAGAGATGGAGGCACGCGGGGTTCATTCTAGAAACTCGGAGAGACTGTAGACTACTGTATGAGATATAGCCTTGTGTTGTATAAAACTAGTTTGCAGATAGCGTAGGAACAGGAAGACATACAAACAGCGAACCCTTCAGGATGATGTTCGGGTTCCTACATTTTGTAGCGCGTTACACTCATATTATCATCACGGCTGGAGAAGATATTGAGGGAGGTATTGTATTGTCATACATTGAATAAAGGTTAGAGATTACTTTGTTGGCATAATAGGTATCAGGTATATTAATAATCTTACATCTCAGTGGAGACTTATTACAGATGTATGCAATGCAGGTATGTTATGATTATTAATATATCTAATTATATATTGAAGGATTAAATATAAATAACAAAGTATATATATATATATATATATTATGATGATTATTTATTTACACATACATAGAGATAGATAAGTTGATAATGAATAATACGATACGAGTAATATATCTATACATATGATCAATGTTATAGGGAAGAATGCACATGCACTACCTATATAATGATATTGGACTAGAACACATGTATTCATATAGAAATGAAGGTATATATAAATTGAGTCAATTAGAAATGTTGATATATACTTATCTAGATAATGGTGCTTGCAATATTTATTGAGCCTTATAAGTAATAACGTCTCTAGGCATTCTCTATGGTGTGGAACAGTATAGTCAAATTTCATCTATGGTTTCTTGAAGATCGTTTAACATTTACTCTAATGCACTTATGGAATATATTATAGGAGAATCATTCGTAATGAGTGGTAAGAAGGAAATGCATGGAAGAATCATATCATCTTCAATGTTATCACTTTAATTTATTGATCTCTAATGTGTCTAATGTCTCTTTGAGAACCTCTTGAATGCAAGATCCCGTTCAAGTGCTTTCACCCAAAAGGGGCCATTACAAGATGATACTTCAGCATCCAACTTTGCAGTTGCTTGGGGGCAAGAAATCTCGAGAAGGGAGGACTGTAATGTCCCTTCTTTAGACAGCTCAATCTATAGCGGAGGTTGGTCTACTATTAGGGTTCTTGTAGGTCAGCAAAATGGTTAGGGGACCCAATCGAAGGCTATGGAGTTTAGCTGGGAGCCTTATGAGCCTTTCAATTTGGAGTTCAATTGATGAATCTAGGACTAAAGTGAAAATATTAAGGTTTTCTCTAATGGAATAGTAAAAGATGAAGAGCAACAGAAAATTATAAAAGGAATAGTGAAAAGTGCCCCCGTCCTAGTAACTCAAACTTGTTTTTAAAAAGTGGCCCTTTCTTTTGATGAGGAAAGACCCCTCAAGAAAATTATTTTATTCACTTTTATAAAAAAACTCATGGGAGGTTATAAAGCAATATGTTGGGCTCATTTTTGGGCATTCTATTATGCTTTTGACAAAGCAATTTGTAGGTTTGAGCTCTGGAGAAGGGTTTCAGCATTGTTTCAACCTTCTAGGAATGAAAACTCTCAAAGGCTATCATGAATTGAACAAAAACCCAGTTCACCTTTGGGGAGGGCCTACCTTGGGTCTTCATTTGGGCTTTATTAGATGAGTTTCAAGTATATATTTTTCAAATCTGAGTTTGCAGCAGTATTATATCACGTATTATATCAACATGTTTTTGATGAAAAAAGTAATATTGGTGATAGAGCATTTTTAAAGCAACAGAAAAAGAATATTAGGAGGTGGCTTTAGAGTGGTAGTGATTTTGAAGACTAGAAGATTGAATCTTGCAGTAAATTAATTCATAGATTCATTATCATCTTTCTTAGCACTTGAAATTTGAGCAAATAAAATATGACCATCTTTAGTTGGCTTGAAGCTCACAAGGAATTTTTCACACATAGTTTTCCAATCGATTATGAAACCAACTTAAAGATGATGGAACCAATCTACAAATATGCCTACCAAAGTCTAAACCAATTAGCAAACTACAACATCTTCATGAGCAACTTTGAGGATACCGCATGCTATTATGAAGGTTCAAAGATGTTTATTTGGATGTTGACTACCATCACCTAAGAACTTTCGAAATCCCTTTCTTGATTCAAAAGGAAGATTATGATGTCCCATAAGAGCCAAAGGGCCAATATTGTCTCCCCATGACAAGGGAGGAGGAGGCAGATTGTTGTTGTTGTGATTCATTTCCCAAAGTGATTGTTTCTTTAAGTTAAAAAACATCTTAATAAACTTTGGCATAGATATAGAAGAACCTTCTTTTAAAGAAGAATTATGGTGGCAACTATCATTTCCCAATAGAGTTGCCAAAAACTATTAGCATTTTAATATTCACCTTTCGGTGCAACACAAAATAGAGCAAGTGAGCATAAATCTTTCTCCAAATTGGAAAGTGAAGCTCCTTGTAACATAAAATACAACAAAATTCATAGAGCCTACCAAAATGACCTCTAGCTTTTTACAATATGTATAGTTTAATTCTCGAGATTTTAAACATATATCGCAAAAGAAACTAACTACTTGTCTTTTAGTTCTTGAGCAAGGGCAGGCGGCTTATTAGCACATTTGTTCAAAATGAGATATTTTTGTCTTTTCACTTAAAGAAAACAACCTATACCAACTAATAAATGCTCACTCTTTCTAATTAAAAGCAAAGACCAAAAATGTGAGTACAATTCAAAGATTGAATTGGTTTAAACTAAGGAAATGCAAGTCAATAAAAGGAATCCAAGGAATTGCACATAAAGCCACAATCAAAACATTATAGAAAATTGCAATATAAAACCTACAAATTTTGTTGACCACGGGGAGTGCAAATCATAGTTCTGAGAACTATACTCTATTACTATTGTATTTATACCCCAATGTGATGAGTAAGAAAGCAGACTCAAACATATGTGGTGCATTATAACATACATAAATAAAATAAAGCATTCACACATTCACCATATACACATCAGATCCCGTAGATCAGCACATCTCTAGTATATTAACATTCAGTAAATATCATCAATCTCTTAATACACATTATTCTCTTATAAATATCCTCATATATTTCTCCCTTTTCTCTCCTTTAACAACTATTGTATCTCTCTTTATCCTATCTTGTCTCATACATCTCTATCTTCTCTCTTCTATTATTTTCTCTTCTATATATTACATGTCGTCTATGACTAAGTATAGAGACATGTCCCTCATTATGCTTCTTCATTGGTATGTCCTATAGTTGTCCAAAGTCAACTCCAAGTGCCACATTATCATGTCTTTATCTTGCACTAACTTTAGCTTGCTCTATCTTGCTTGGGATGTGTTTGTATGCTACTAGTTTTTGGAACCCTTGTGGGTTTTCACCATTGGCCTCTATTAGGCAGCCCTTTCAAGTTTTCAACCTAATGGGAGTGGCCTAACTCTATAAAATATACCAAATTCGTACAACTATCAAACTCCAAAAAAAACTCTATTTATGGTAAAATATTCTTGATCCACACAAGTGTATGTATAGTTCCATTGTAGAGTTGCCTATTGCAGTAGGTGGATAAGTCCATTCATCTAAATAAGCAATGCTTCTCCCTCTCTGGTATAATGTGAAACCTAGATAGAACCTACGATTTGTTGTGCATCTATCAAAATACATGTTAACTGTGCCAATTGTGTGCTAACAACCTCTCTTAATTGTTTCATCTGGGCTTTGAGGCTTGCTCTTTATTCCTATACCTAGTGAAATTGGGTATGGAGATTCTCATTTTATACCCTAGTGCTTTTCTCCAAATTTTGCTTTACATTGTATG
Source organism: Sequoia sempervirens (assembly GCA_007258455.2). Taxonomy (NCBI): domain Eukaryota; kingdom Viridiplantae; phylum Streptophyta; class Pinopsida; order Cupressales; family Cupressaceae; genus Sequoia; species Sequoia sempervirens. The sequence continues at coordinate 100,811 of VDFB02366971.1, read as the reverse complement.
ATGTTGATGCCTACATAATCTAACTCCCCAAGTTGTCCTATTGAATTCTCAAGGATTTAGTGGATGCTATCCAACTCAAACAATACTAGTACAATGTGTTTACACCACCACAAGTCCCTTCCATGTTCTTAATCTCAATATTTAGAGTTGCTTCTATTGTAGCACATTTTACTTTAACTTTGACCTTATCTAGTTGCTTTTTCTCCTTCTCTACCTACAATTGTTGGTTTAATTTTCTTTTTGTAGCTCCCAAGTTTGAAAGTCTACAATAATCCTAGTGATAATTGATCTCAACTATTGTTATAAGGGTTAGGAGGAATTTGTAGATATCTATAACAAGTGCTCTTGAACATTTACCACTATTCTCTTTAGGGACTCATTGATATTCATGTATTGATTTGAGAGTCTTTCCCTAGCAATGCTATGCATGATATCTCCTATTTGAAATTGTTGGATAGAATAGACTTGCATTAATTCTACCTATGGACCTAATGGTGTAGATGTAAACAATGTTGGTGGTAGGGTGACAATAGGTTGCAATTGCTTATGCTAAGCAATAAACTCCTTAATTTAGGGTCCAAAATTTAAGATGACACAAGAGCAATCAAGATATGATCAATAGGGGAGTTCTTTGCACTAGATTTTATCTCTACTTTTTCTTTTCCTTGTCAGACCTCTTCTTCCTTTTGTTTATCCACCTCCCAGTCCTATGGCATATCCTATAGTGGATGATAAATTTGTTGGTGTTCTCCTTTACCCATATTATCATCGTGTGGCATCTCTAATGAGATTTGTGTTTCTTTTTCTATCTAATTATCTTCTATTTGTATTTCTTCTTCACCACTAGGTCTTGCTCCCTCTATCTAAACTTATATTTATGTCTTGTTCTCCTTGTGTGTTGTAATCATGTAAATCCTTAATCATTTCTTCCAATCTTTCATAGCATAGATTAGTTGCTTTGTTTGACTTAACTTCTTCTCCACTCCAGCTTTTCTAATAACAAGGTGTTGCACGCCTTCTTTGTTCCCTCTAATGTTTCATTTCATGCTTTCTCCAAGGCATCTTCAACATATGATAAGAGAGTATCCACTCTTTGCATGGATCTTAACCCTACATTTTGCAGTTGTGCAATTTCTTCTTTGCTATTTCAAGAGAGATCTTAAGCTATTTCTTAAAGGCATCCTTCCTAATACTTTCTTCAAATTCTACTACCTCCCCATGTTTTTCCTTACTTGCATTCATCTATTCTTCAAGAAATCCCTATATGATATCCATCATTGGGTATGGACCACAAATAATGTAGTTTAGCATTGCTTGGAGAATAATCCCCTTATTTTCTACAAATGCTCTTATGTACATATATGCTACTTCCAATGGTTTATTTGGTGTAAAGAATGATCTCTATAGTCCTTGTGCATCAAGTAATTATTTTTTGTGTGCTTACTTCTTGGGGATTTCTACTTTTATCATTTTAGATGCTTTTTCTACCACCTTTCTTTTCCAACTAAACCCTTGTGATTTTTTGCAATGGTGTTCTAGTACTTCTTCCTCCTCTACCTATTCTTCCACTATTTGCACAAACTTACTTATATCTTTTGGTTTTTTCTTGGTTTAAATGAGCCCACTTCTACTTTCTTCTTCTCCATGCTCATCTATAAGGGGGACTCTATCGCTTCCTTAGTTGGTGAGTTTGCCCTTAGTTCTCCTTTGTTGGTGGTAATTTTCTCAAGATGCTATACTACATAGATTTCTTTTCTAATTTGGCTTCTCCAAGGATCTAGTGTATTTTAGAATCCCTTATTCATACCCTAGGATCTGGTCTTTATCCTTTCAACTCATTCAACTTCCTTCCCCTTTTGTTCTTCAAACAATGGTGAATCTGAAATATCTATTCCTATAGGGGGCTATGGATCTTTCTTAATACACCACTTCTAATCAAGTTTCTCCCTATTCTTCTCAAGTTTCTCTTTTGATTCTTTCCTTTTTTTGGTCAATAAATTCCCTATTCTTTACTTTGGGGCCCTTTTGTAGAGAAAATAATGCCTTAGTGTTTGCTTCAATTAATTCATTGGTTACCTCATAAGGGAGCCACAATAACCATGAAGTCCTTGGCTCTATTGCCTCCATGTAGAGAAAGTTAGTCTACTATGAATATGGATGATTATCTACTCAGATGTATAATTGTAGTTGAGCAATACTATCTATCATTCTAGCTCGACAAAATCTCAATATTCTCGATATTCTCATCATTCTCAGCGACGACCCTCCTAGCATGCTCTAAATAGGATTCCCTAGCCTTTTCCATCCTCTTGCAATATCTTTCTTGTCTCTCCTAGACTTGTTTCAATATTTTTTCTTCTATGTTCATTTCTATTGTCATCTTGATCTTTTCAAAAACTTCCCTCAAACTTTTGTTGTCTCCTTCCATTAGTGTTTTTTATTTGGAATTTCATTAATCATTTAATTCATCCATAATGGCTAAATCTAGAACTACCTTTAGTGGTCACATCTCTTTGGGATCCATTTCAAGGTCCCCCTCCCCTAGGTGCCTAAGCTCTCTCACAAGCTACGACCTAGTGTGTTTTACTACAAAACATCAAAATCACCTCCAATCTGCAATCATTTATTTCTATTTTTTTTCTTAACACAAATATTTACTTGAGATTTGGTCCTCTCCTTTCTACCAACTACCAAGGTCCTAGCAATGGAACCAAATGTTGACTAGAGGAAGCACAAATTGTAGATCTAAGCTCTATTCTCTGTTAATGTTGCATTTATACCCCAATGTGATGGGTAAGAAAGAGGATTAGAACATATGCAATGGATTATAGATTAGTGTAGTGGATTATGACATACATAAATAAAATACAACATTCACTATATACACAAATCAAATCCCATAATCAACATATCTCAACTATATTTACATGGAGTACATTTCATCAATCTCTTAATACAAATTAATCTCTCATACAATATCCTCTCATATATTTCTCTTCTCTCCTTTTACAATTGTTATATTTCTCTCCTCATCCTATCTTATGTCTCATATATCTTCTCTATCTTCTCTCTTTTGTTATTTTCTCTTATATATCTTACATGTACAAATATGACTATGACTAAGTATAGAGACATGTCCCTCTTTATGCATCTTCATTGGTATGTCCTTTTGTAGTTGTTGTAGGTCAGCTACGAGTGCAACATTATCACGTCTTTGTCTTCCCTTGACTATGGCTTGCTCTATCTTACTTGGGATGTGTCTATACGCTACGAGCCTTTGGCGCCCTTGCGTATTTTCACCATTGGACTCCATTACGCCACCCTTTCAGGTTTTCAACCTAATGGGAGTGACGCAACTCTGTTCTCCCAACAAATTCAACAAAGAAATTCTATTTACCTGAACACATATACACAAGATCTCTCATTAGACTATTGAACAACAATTTTAGTAGCAAAATAGGAATACCAAATTCCATTCATGAAAATACAAGAAGCAAAGCTTTTACAAGGTTTTGTTTGAGAAATTACAAAAAAGCTAATTAATAATTCTACATTGTGAATAGTTTGCTTGTGTTCAAAGCAAGGTTATTATATAATTTTGTCCACAAATTCCAAACCCTAAATGGCAAAATCCTCAAATAGATTTCTAATAAGTATAACTATTAACAAAAGATAAACCTTCTAGAAGGTTTGCTGAAAATAGTCAATATATAAATTTACATTTTAAAAATAGATTTCTTTGAGTTTGATCATCTCCTCATAAACACTACTAGGCTATAAATAGCTTCGGATAAAAATAACCAATTTGATAGTTGGCTCCTAGCAATGATTGTGATTCAACTCTTAGGTAAGGCATGTGCCTCTTCATTGACAAAGACCTTTTCTATTTTACTTGGATTTTCACCTCAATGATCAAGCATGTGCTATTGCATTATGTGAAAAAATTTAGTTTTGAACTTCATGCATCTCTTTGGTTAGGTGTGCACCTCAACACTGCCAAATAGTTTTCTGCACCTCTTTGATCACTAAAATACCACTACACTGGTTTGCAAATTTCCAGATTTGACCCTATGCTTCTCTTTGGAGAGGTGTGCACCATTGCACAATGATGCACTCTTAATGACTTTTGGAAAATTTTGCACTCCATTGAACTGAATGCCCTTACACTAGTTGACATTTTTTGTTTTGAAACTGACTTTTTGCACTCCAATACAAAGGGACGTGCTCCTACACTAGTCCACATATTTTCAAATTTGAAGTTTATGTACCTCTTTGGTTAGAGGCGTGCCCTTTGTCTAGGACACAAATTTTTGTGCCACCATATATCGTTTTCCTTTTCTCCCTTGTCCAAGATCTGATTCTTGCCTCACTAGGTGTCTTGAAAAGCTCTTCATAGGTTCAACAAAGTTATTGACTAGAAACAACAAAGATAATATTAAAGTCCATGAAAAGAATTCAAGTATGGCTCACAAAATGAAAAAATTTAGGAATTTGACTCAAAGGATGAATCAATACAAAAAAACTCATATTGGTGCAACACTCATGAGCCAGCAAGATAATTATAGAGACAAGGTGATAGGTTGAATTCCTCTAGAATAAAAAATTCAATTAATCTCCACAACTCTCCAGATACATTTTACACAAGGAAAAATGTTTAACAAGGAAAGAGTAGAAAAAACATCAAAGTGTGGAACAAATCCTCTAACTACTCAGCATTCAAAAATTAGAGAAATCCTCCCCTTTTTGCAAGATCTAGCTACCAGCTTCCTTAAGATGAAGCTCAGCAACTGATAAGAGAACAATGGTTTGTTCCCCAAAAAGATTAGGGCGTATACCCAAGTTATTCAAGAAATGCCCCAAATTTTGTATCATTTCAGGGATCAATATGTGCTTAGTCAAATCCTCAAAACTATCAATGAGCACTACTTCTTTTCAAATCCATAATGCTCATTCATAATCATAGTTATTTTCATTAAACAAATAGATAAGGTTGAAAATAGTGGTAGAGCTTTTGAAAAAATTTGGTTCCTTGGTTCCTTTTGTGTTTTAATGGTTATCAATCAATTGTTTTATAGGGGTTTCAATGAATGTTCCTAGGGTTTTCTGCAAAAAACCCTAGGCCTAAGCAATGCCATTGCACTGTTGTTTTAATTTTGCATTGACCTCCTATACCCCATTCCCAGATCCTTTATGTTATAACTTAAAGGCCTTTTATACGTGCTTTTACCGGCCCCTTTTGGTTAGAAAACTGAATGTTCCTGTTTTACGAACAATTTATTCTATCACTAAAGAGTCTTGTGTTTCTTTGGGTCCCACGAGACACGTGTCAGCATATCGCATAATTCCTTTGGTTCTCCTCCCACGAGTCCGCATAATGCTCTTTAAAAGCCCGTGTGAGTGACGTGTAAGGGTCTGCAGCCAATCAAATCTCATTTCATTTTTTGTGCAGTGTTTTAAAGGCCCTTGTGAAGTCCCCTTTTATCATGCTTTGGGGCCCCCTTTTCCCTAGTAACCTTAATTTGTTTTTAAGGCACATTTTCTTTAAATCCTTTTAGTATTGCGTAAACCCTTCACATCCCGAGACCCTTTGTTCCAAAATTATTTACCCCCACGAACTTGCGAAACGCTTTTATTTCAAGAAAAAGATATGCATATAACTATTTCACACAAGATGTAACCTTCGCAAAGCAATGTTTGCCCAAGCTTGCTTTTCCCCGACTTCTTGAAATCATGACATGTGTCCTTAAGGACCCACCTTATGTATTTCACGAGAGAATGCACTGTCGAGGAGGCCTCAAAATTGTTGTCCCTCTTTTTTCAAGTCCTTGATATTGCAACCCATGTCCTCAAGTTGTTCAAAGAAAAGGGGACTTCCTTTTCACATAAAGGATTTTGAATTCCTACGATCACCATTGATTTCTAAAGATCAACGGCCAACATTTAAAATCAAGAATGGCTACTACTAGTCGCGCATCCAAGTGTATGTGAACATTGATGATGGATTTGATTTGAAACTACCTGATTTTTCATATGAATTAGGTTAAATACAAATTTCTAGTTCATTCAAAGCATAAAGAAAAGGTTGCAGAGCAATTTCACTGTGAATTAAGGAGCGAGCTAGGGTTTTCAACGCCATTGTTAGGGTTTGTGAAGATCTTCACACCAGTAAGTAATTTCAGGCTCTTTTTTGCAAAATTGATTTCAAAAAAATTATCTTCAAGCCTAGACAAGTAATTTAGGGTTTAAAAGGCTATAAATTATTGTATTCAAAGAAAATCTTCATGATTTCTTTTCAAAACCTTAAATCCCTAGTTTAGAAATCCTAGTATTCAATTGTGTTAAATCATGGTAGGAACCTTGAGAGAGGTTAAGTGGGCATTGAATGACGAAATTATGGCTCAGTTGCCAAGGTCTACAAAATGACCTAGGGTTGGTCAAGGGTCCAGAATTCTATCATACAAAATTACAAATAAAAATGATGGAAGCAGAGATGCCATAATTCCCATTCATTCCTATGCCCTTTTCAAGCACTACTACAAAAATTATTTACTGACATACCAGTTTCTAACAATTGGAGATAAGGGTTAGAAAAATTGGTATGCCCAAATGCTTTCATCAATGTTGATCTAGTCAGGGTTGTGGCCAAGTCATATAACCCCAACACTAGGGGAACTATCATCGGGAATAGTGGAACCCTGGTAACTTTAGATAAGGAATTCATTTGTGAAGTTTATGGCCTAGACATAAATGCTCATTTGTCGATTGATTTGGGAGCATTAACAAGAAAATATCACAGATAAGGGACAACTACAAATTAAAATGGCTACACAGTTTCAGGCCAAGAGGGTCGAATAGAGAATTTCAAAGGTTTATTGGAGGTGACTTGGAGCCTTTTAATTATGATATTTTTTAGGGCTACTTTCATAAGGGCATATTTTGCCCGGTGTCAGGTACGGGGAGTTGATTGCAGAACTCAAATGCCAGTAAATTAAATGGTTTTTAGTTGTTGACATCTAGAGCAAGGATGTAAACATGCCATATGACTATGTGGGGTTCATTGTTGTGGAGCTTCATTCCCTTCACAAAGATGCCAACATTGTCTACTTTACATGGTACTCCTTATTGTGTCATATTTGGCTATGTTGGGAGACAGATCTAAGACCCTAACTTGAAGGTTAGAGCTTGCAATGAACAAGGCTATAGGCTCCCTATGCAAGAATGGGTATATATGTGGGACAACAATTTAAGGCCTTCAATTATTGCATTTTTTAGCAATATTTTGTTAGATTTGTCATTAGGAATTTAAGATATGCAATTGACTAGGACCTATTAGAGGGAGTAAGAAGCTTTTTAAGGCCAAGGCAATTCCAACCTGAGTTAGGTTTTGACCACAATTGGGGAGATTGGTTTTTCCATTCAAATTCAATTGTCGTTAGGATTTATGGGTCCCCAGTGGCCCCACATATTTTGCCAAAGTCACTTCCTGACAGAATTACATTTTTAGAAATCATTTGGCAATTGAATGAGGCTAATAAGACTCATTTCAGGAACTACAAAATACAACCAATTCTTCCTTCCACCCTTATTTTCTCAAACTTCATGGTTACATCCAAAGAAGGGTTGGAATTGATTCTTAACAAATTCTTGCCATATAGGATGAAGTGTGATAAAGCCACAAAATTTGATCCTAAGCATTTTATTCATAATACCAAGACACGATATAAGCTTTATGTGTTTATTCATGAATTTGATCCCATTGTGGATCTAGTCAGAAATTGCCCCTCTGCTTCAAAAGTCATGAAAATCACGAACCAATGGGTTAAGATTCAAATTACAGAAGAAAGAAGGAAAGGAGTAAATCCTTCTTAGAAGGGAGCTTACATGGACATTTGGGATCCTATCCTAAGAATAAGGATGATGTTGGATGACACGGCTAACTTGCTAGCAAATGTGCCATTAAGAATTTCATAAAAGGATGAACCTGGTCCATTCTCATCCCATTCAACAAATCAGCCAAATCCAAAGAATGTTGTGCCCCTACAACAAGTAGCTCCTCCTACTGGGTCTTTGGTTGATTATCCAACTGACCGCATTGAATTTCTAGAAGATTCAAACATGCCTCAAGTAATACGCCCTTCTAAGAGAGTTGTTGCAAAAAGAGCTTTCTCAAGCAAGATGTCAATTAGTTTTGATACAAGTGATCAAGTGGTAGTTGATGTGAGAACACTTGCATGTTCCGAATTTATGGCAGATGATAAATTCATGACTACAAGAGAATTTATAGATTATATCTTTAAGAGCAAAGGTGAGGACTTGAACCAAACCTTGGGTGATTAGACTCTCATTGAGGAAAAGAGAAAAGAAATCATTACTGAATTCTGGGACAATGTTAACAAGGAAATGGCAAACATGACTCTAGACAAATGAAGAGAAATTGTAAAGAAGGGTGGTTGCCTTTTGTTACCAGGATGGGACATATCATCTTCCATTGCATTTCATACCATTAGACGACAAGATGGGAGTAACCTAGTGTTAACATCAGAAAAGCAAGCAAATGCCTTATCTTTTGACTCGGGGTTCAACCCAAGGCATGAAACCTTAGCTATCTAGTCCATCTTCCCTAAGACTAATAAACCTAATGTTATTGATGATACAAATGAGTTGACTGGCAACTTGATTGTCAAGAGAATGACTAATACCAGTTCCCTACAAGCAGCCACTCTAATAGTTAATTCAACAATGTTCCCTAAGGCTAGGGTTAAGAAGTTGGAAGCTGATTTGGAGAAGGTGAATAATGAAAATTTGAAGTTGCAAGAACAACTGAATGTTGTATCTGGATTGTTGCCACCTACTACATCAACAGCAAGTGAAAAAGAAGATGAGGAAAAAGTAGCATTAAATGTTGAGATCAAGCAGTTGAAAAAGGAGCTTAATAAAAGAGAGGAGTTGGAATTGAAGACAAAGAGGGAGCAACACTTGAAACTATCTGAGATGATTGATAACTTTTTTGGTCATAGATTGTCATGCATTTTAGGGCTTCTTAACGTGACATGGAACGGGTACAAAGAGGTCAGAACAGCTCGAATTACTCGTGTTGTTTTAAAGAACAGGTTACAAGGCATCATTGATACTTGGAGTCCTAGAAGCGAAATGATTAAGATGTTGTTGGTAATAAATTTTGATATATATGCCCCAAAGGAATTAGAGATTATATATGATGCTCCACAAGATATTGAAGATAACATGATTATACATCAAAGTTTCCAATTAGGCATGGAAATGTTCCTTGATGACTTTGATGATCTTAAGTCTAATCTCATGCCTAGCATAATGAATGAGGAGGGTGAAATGAAGGAATACAAAGAATGGAGGCATGAGTTTAGCAATATACTACCTCCAATTATTAACCATATTATTGAGGATGGGATTTTGAATGCTGAAAAAATGAATGTTGCTATAGATAAGTTGATGAAGTTGGAGATGGGTTTGGAGAGATTTTCCAAGGATGTTAAGAAATGGACTGAGGGTGGATACTCAAATCATTTACTCCACATCATAGCAGTTTTGGCACACCCTTGGCTATCAAAAGAGTTTTTTGTTGCATGGGTGGAAAAGTACATCAAGTGCACGAACTTTTCCCATTTTGTTTCATCATCAACGTCAGCAAATATCTTTTTGAACGGTTTCTAACTTTTTGTCCTCTAGTAGGACATCTTTTATCTCTTGTTGGTTAGTTGTCCTCTTAATTTTTGTTTGATCCTAAGACAAGATTGTCAAATGAAAATGAGACATCTATCCATGGCCTAAAGCTTGTTTGCTCCCTTCTTTCTATAAAAGGGAATTAAGGGCCATTTTGCAAGGATCATCGAAAATTTTGTAACCAGAACATCTATAATTTAGGTCTGTATATGTCCGATTTAGGTTTTCTTGGAGAAGAATGTCAATGTAATTGGTAATTGTGTATGACAATACTAGCTCAAATACATGAATATATTGTAACTGCTCTATAGTCAATTGTCTCCCAAATTGTACACATCTTTACAACTTATGAATACAAATTGGTCAAGGATCATTTTATTCATCTTTGCAAGTTTTATGCAATTGTGTACTTCTCTTATGGCTTCTATTCAAGGAGTAGATTAATTTGCTATTTAAGAAATATTGAGTGTTTTAAATGTATATAGGAATTGTTAAGAAGAATTGATTGTAGGTTCTATGTGGTGTTAATGTAAGGCATTAATACTAAGCTTTCAAAGAACTAGGTTAAATAATGTTGTGTAGAGTTTAATTGCATTTCCTTTGACTATGTTGCCTAGGTCTAATGTGCAAGTCTAAATGAGTATTTTGATTATGCTTCCATCATCATCAATATTAAAATCAAATTTCCCTTTCAGTTGTAATTTATCTCATAATATTATTCTCATGTTCTCAGGCGCAGAATGCATAAGAACTCCAAGAATCTAGCCCATCAAGTGTGTTATATCTGTAATTCTTGGTCATATAAAGAGAACAGATTTGTTTGTAGCGATATTTGATGCTGATCATATGGTATCCTACTAAATATTGCATAGGATCACCATCCTATGTCTTGCAGAGCTTGAAGTGCAAAGGAGAAAAGTGTTAAACCTTTCTCCTATTCGTTGGCCAACCCCTTAGAACAATTGAGTATAAGAATTGGCTATTCCTTTAGATTGTTTTAAGAACCAATTGGAATTACACATAAACAAACCAACACATAGGGGTACAACATTTGAATGATATAGAAGCTAATTGAAAAGTGGGTCTCATGGTTTGGACATGACCCTCAAAATAAGCTTTGTTTTACTAAGTCATAGGAAATGCCAATGTTGTGGACAAAACTTTTAGAAAACAGACTGCATAGACCATGCCAAAGCAATGCCATCCACAAAGATTGTCAGGGTCAAAATTACAGAGTATCTTATAAGAAATGCACTCTTGAAAGACATCCTTACTGAGAGCTATTGACTGTATTCAAATTGAACATTGGAACTTCCATGATTAATATGACTCTCAGCATAAATCCTCCATGTCTCTTGTGGGTTGTTTATTTCTTATTTCTTGTGGATTGTTTATTTCTGATTTCCAATCTTACTTAATGTTCATTCTTGCCACAATTTATACTTGAATACATGGTGTTTATGTTAAAATAGTTTTTTTATTACATCATTAATAATAATAATAATACATAACTAATTATATAGTTATGATTAGTTGATCGGGTATGCCCAATCAGGGTGGTTATCTACTAACCTTTCTATGTATTTATTGATGCTTCCCTATTTAATCAAATCACTCAATTCCTCTCTCGATTTCATCATAGTATAAGAGCGACATACATTTTGAGCCTGTGCAATAAATCTGAAGTTTAAAAAAGGATTGCCTGGAGATTATCACGGCATTGAAGACCTACTTGTAGGAGATCACACGGAATAAAATCTTCATGTTCTGGCATTTTTTTTTAAAGCCCTACTGATTGCGGAGAAAGTCTTGCACCGATTCTTCCGGAAGAACGAACGCTGTAATAAGACACTGAAGCATTCTATCCAAAAGAGCATTTACAAGAGGCTTTTATCTGAAAGAGCATTGATGGGAGGCTTCTATCTGCAAGCATATTGATAGAAGGTATTCCATCTGAAAAAGACATTGACGGATTTATGAGATGTCAAGGCTTTCTTCAAGAAGAGCTTTACCAACACCATTCTGAACGAGGCGTTGATCGAAATGGAGAAACAAAAAAATAAAGAAATTTGAACGCGTGCAAACAAAACATCGGGATCATCTGGCACTCATTCTGAGAGATGCGCTAAAGCAAAGTTTTTTTTTCTGGAAGTGGCGCACAGTGATTTCAAATTAATGAAAGGTGCATATTTCTTCACATCATTTCTTTTAACAGAAAGAAGTAGAAGTATTTTGCTACACTCAAATTTTGAAACTTGGAGCATCTGTTGTTTATCTTTTCTGAAAGAAAAAAAAAAAACTTCTGAGTCATTATCTCTGCCCTTAAGATTCAAAATTCAAAGCATTTATTTTTTGAAAGACAAAAATATAGTTATGATTTATAAAGGAGTTATAAAGATAATTCAAACAGAATCAAAATGGCTCCTAATGCACCAAAATTCCTCCTACCCGATTCCCAACTCCTGAAGGGTGAACACTATGCTATCTGGAAAACCAAAAGCCCAAATGCAATTAGAATTTGAAGACCTTTGGGATATTGTTTCGGGAAACACAACCAAACCAACTACAGCCAGTGATGATCAAAATAAGTTTGACAAGGCCAATCAAAAAGCCAAGTTAATCATCCTTTTTAGTGTGTCAGACGAGGTTCAACCTCACATTCGCACTGCAACCTCTACAAAAGATGCTTAGGACCGCCTCAAAATTGTCTATGAGGCTAAAAATAAAAACCAAATCCTTCATCTCCAATGTCAGTTACATTATCTCCAAATGCAAAATGGTGAAAAGGTAGAATCTTTCTTTAGAAGAGTTGTTGAATTGAGAATTTCCCTTCAAGCGTTAGGGGAAGAAGTCACAGATGACTCTCTTGTACCAACTATCCTAAGAGCACTACCCCCTTCATTTAGAGTGTTTGTTACATGTTTAAATGTGGCACATAAAACACCTCCATTTGATGAACTGGTCAACTTGCTTCAACAAGAAGCAATGTTTGGTGAGATTGATACTCAAGACAATCAGGGCCTTGCAGCAAAACAAAAGGGAAAACAATATCATCGTCGAAGTGGTCCATCACGATAGTCAAATCAAAGTCACGACAACTCTTCCAACAAGAAAAAGAAATGACTTATTTGTGGTAGAAAGGGTCATGAACTCAAAGAGTGCTAGTATAATTCCTATGCCAATAGTGAATCTAGTAGCAAAAATCCACAAAAATCTTTCCAAGGGGATAAGAAGAAAATTCATCAATGGCCAAAAAAGCCCAACAAACAAGGAAATGTTGCATCCACATGTAATTCAGATGAAGAAGATTTTCTATATGCTATAGAAACAAAGGCTGCCACACCTAACAATTTAGTCTAGTATGTTGATTATGGTGCATCCAAGCATATGACAGGGGAACAAAAATGCTTTTGTGCCTTAACTCCATCTGCCTCCTATGGGCATGTTTCATTGCGTGATGACATCTCATATAAAGTTCAAGGAATTGGTGATATTTCACTTCCATTGAGAACTCATACATGTCAACTTACAAACGTTTTGTATGTCCCAGGGCTCACTAGAAACCTACTTTCAGTAAGTCAATTACTTCAACACAATTTGCAAGTTGAATTTGATCAACTCAATGGAGAGAAACTCTGTCTTATCAAAGACAAAACTTGCAATGGGGCAGTTGTAGCTCGTGCTTCAAGGGCAGGCAAGATGTTTCAGTTGATTGATGTTGCACATAACGATCAGGCCCTTGTAGTGAAAACCAACACATCCACGACTCTCTGGCATAGAAGGTTTGGCCACCTCAATATTGGTTATCCTCTTGCATTAAGTAAGAGAAATATGATAAGAGGGATTCCTCCCATTCAAAAATCAAAAGTTATTTGCTCACATTGTCTTGCAGGGAAACAACATAGGGCTCCTTTTCCTGTTGCAGAAAACTAAGCCTCTAGTCCCTTAGAATTGGTCCACACCGATCTTTGCAGACCTATGCCTTGTAGTCATCAGAATGTCCAATATTTTCTTCTCTTTGTGAATGATTATACAAGAAAAATATGGGTCTATTGTTTGGCTCACAAGCATGAGTCATTAGAGAAATTCAAGGAGTTTAGAGCTCTTGCAGAGCAATCATCTGGTCAGTCTCTCAGAGCCCTTCGCTCAGATTGAGGGGGGCAATTCACAAGTAAAGATTTTGGAGCTTACTTGCAGAAACATGGCATTCAGAGATAGTTGACCACTGCACATATGCTGCAACAGAATGGTGTTGCTCAGAGGCGTAATCATACTATTGTTGAAATGGTGTGATGCATGTTGAAGGATGCAGATCTTGCTCCTATATTCTAGGCTAAAGCAGTTCACACAATAGTGTATTTATTGAATTGAACACCCACCAAAGTGCTTGATAATATCACACCAGAAGAAGCTTGGACAGGAAAAAATCACTCTATTTCACATTTCAAAGTGTTTGGATGTACTGCCTTCATGCATGTCCCCAAGGTTCAAAGAGCAAAATTGGATGATAAGTCTTTCAAGTGCATCTTTCTTGGATAGAGTTCAGAATCCAAGGGATATCGGCTTATGGATACAGTCACAAAGAAGTTGTACATTATTAGGCATGTAGTCTTTGATGAGCACTTTGGTAGCAACACCTCTTCCTCTCAATCACCTGTATGTTTCCAAGCACCACAATTACTTGAACCTGCTGATGAGGAAATTGCAGAAGAGTGGGAGGTTACTGAAGAGAAGGAAGTTGATGAAGGCACTCCATATAACATTTTGTTTCCATTGGACAAGTTTCCTCCTCTCACTCCTCCATCCTCATCTTCTATACACAAGAAGATTCCTAAGTGGTATTATACCACCATAAAGGATGCAAAAGATGATGCAGTTGTTGATACATCTTTTCATGGGCCTAAGACTCGCAGAAAGTCTTGTGAAGAAGTGAATTTGGCCCTTATGTGTACAGTTATGCAAAGTTTTGAACCTAAAACAGTGCAGCAAGCTCTTGAGTCACCACCTTGGAAAGATGCTATAGATGTTGTATATTAGGCACTCCTAAGGAACAATACCTGGGAACTTGTTGATCTTCCACCAAGGAAGAAGGCTATTGGCTGCAAATGGGTTTTTCGGATCAAATACAAGGCAAATGGTAGCATTGACAAGTACAAGGCCTGACTTGTGGCTAAAGGCTATGCACAAAAGGAAGGCATTGATTATGATAATACTTTTTCCCCTACAGCAAAGATCAAGACTATTCGTATGGTATTGGCTATGGTAGTGCAATTTGGGTGGAAAGTTCACCAAATGGATGTCAAGAGCACCTTCCTTAATGGAGATCTCATGGAGGAAGCCTATATGACTCAACTTGAGGGTTATTCTGCACGTGGGCAGTAGCACATAGTATGCAAACTCATCAAATCCCTCTACGGTCTTAAACAGGCTCCTCGAGCCTAGTATATCAAGATCAATGACCATCTCCTTAACCATGGATTCATCAGGAATCCATATGATACCAATCTCTACCTCAAAGAGCAAGGGGGGGAGATTGCAATTCTGGTTGTTTATGTCGATGATCTAGTCATCACAGGGAGTTCTTGGCAAATGATTGATGCAAAGAAGAATGATCTCAAACGATCGTTTGACATGACAGATCTCGAGCTCCTACATTATTGTCTTGGACTTGAAGTGTGACAAAAAGAAGAATCAAATATATGTTTCTCAGATGAAGTATGCCAAGACACTGCTCGAGAGATTCAACATGGAAGATTGCAAACCTATGTCGACCCCCATGGAGACAAGTTTGCAACTTTCCCACCATGATCCATCTGCTCAGGTGAATGCTACTCTTTCTCGCCAGTTGATTGGGAGTCTCATCTACCTGACCTATACCAAGTCGGATATCAATTTTGTTGCCAGATATCTTTCTAAGTTTATGTAGGAACCTATGGTTGTTCATTGGACGACAGCAACAAGCGTTTTGAGATACATTTGTGGTACAGTGGCATATGGCCTGGAATATAAGCAGAATGCAGATTTTTCATTATATGGATACACGATGCAAACTATGCAGGTTCAATGGATGATAGGAAGTCTACCTCATGCTTCATTTTCTTTTTGGGATCTGGTCGGATTTCATGGGGGAGCAAGAAGCAAACCACTGTTGCTCGCTCTTCCACAAAGGCAAAATATCACGCCGCAAGGGGCTATGTCCCCATTTTTACGAGCATCGATCGTGAGATTGGCCTATCATGAGACCCTCGGGTCGGCTGAGTGGTTAGAGGGTCGCTTCGAGCTTTTGGCTCACCGGCCGACCGCGTTTTGATCAATTGGCTTCGTTCGCTCATTCGAGACATTTTGCACTGCTATTTTTAGCAGTTCCTGGCAGGCAGTGTGGGACCACTGCTATTTTTAGCAAGTATGGCTTTGGCTGGCATCCGGAATCACTTCGAGTTCGTCAGCATCAGACGGATCGGTAATCAGATGAGTAACGAGGAAAATATTAATATTTAATTGTATTGATTAAATATTAATTATTTAATGGTTTATAATATAAAGTTATAATTTAAAATTATAACTTAAGTGATTGCCTTGAGGGGTGCGCCCAACATTAAAAGGGCCAATTTGACGATTAAATTATAATAAAATATTTGACGGAGAACTATTGAAAATTAAAAGAATTAAAATGTCAAATATTTAATATTTCCCTATATTAAAATTCGCCTTTTTGAGAAGATTAAGAGTGTTTTGCCTTGAAAGTGGAGCCATTATGACATTTGATGAATTGAAAATTTGCCAGTCTTTGCCAGAGAGTGGAGACCTTAGGGTTTCATCTCGAAATTTTTGGAGAACGAGCCATCTCCATCGAACAGTTCAGAGGATGTGAAATAACATCTGACTATTCGCCAGTTGGATTTCTTCATACAGGAGGAATTACAGAGCATCACAGTTGATTCAAACACCAGAGGTTTATCATTCACAGAGCTTCAGCATTAGTTTTTATCCTGAAGTCATCCATTCTTCAAGGCGCACCTTTTTAGAGGGTTCAGGCATTGATTTGAGGAAGGCCGTACTTTGTACTTGCTGTTTTGTACTTCTGGCCGTACCATTGATCTTCAGAGAGTAAATGCTTACAGAGTTCTTGAGTAGGTTTTTGCTTTCAGACACATTTATCTCCAGAGGCGCATTATATCATAGAGATTAGGCAGTGTAGACAGAGGGACGTGTTTCATGTTCATTGCTGCTGTTCTTAAAAGGCCGTATTGCTGTACTGGGCTGTACTATAGAAGGAAACCGTACATTTTGTTTTGAAGGAGACGCCATATATCTTGGTTTTCTATCATCATGCATTGAGGGAGCATATTTATTACACATCTTGAGTAAAGAGGAAAGTCGTACTTAATCAATTACTTGCTGCTGTATTTCCTGTGCTGTATTCCCTGGCCGTACCAGTCTGTACAGGGCCGTACTGTACCAGAAATGACATGTTTTCACTTCAAGAGCAGATCGCTTGTCTTTGTGCATACTAACTTCACAGAGGAAGGCGCCTAACACTTGGAAAGCTTTATACATCATCTGGCTAGGGAAGAACTATTATTTTGAAGGCCGTACAAATCTGTTTTCAACTCAAAGGCGGCTGAAACCAGGTTCTCATTAATATCATTGTATTTTCCTTTGCATGCAACTGGAGTCTATTGTATTCATCTAAAAAGGATAAATAATAGTCTGTCTTCAATATTTACCCTGAATATCATTGTTATTGAAGTAGATTTATTTTCATTGAATTTATTTCAAACTCTTGCAAAAATCGTACCATTCATTTAATGTTCAAAAACTCAAAAACGGTCAAAAATTCAAAAACGTCAGAAAAACCTAAAAACTCAGTCAGAATCGGGAACAGGGGGAAACTGGGGTTTCTACAGTGGTATCAGAGCTAAATCCTGCCATCCTGAGGGTTTAGCCGTCTTCTGCAGCCGGAACAGTTAGGGTTTTACCAGGCATCATTCTTTCAGGCGAGCTTTGGTTGACAGGTAACAGGGTTCGATCTGGCAGTCGGGAAACATGGCTGACAGAACTGACAGGTATTACAGGATGATAGAACAGTTGATCTTAGAACAGAGACTCCTTACAATAATAGAGGTCAGAACCGTGCGGAGGTCTTGCATGCACTCAGAGAACTTAGTGCAGGTCAACGGCGGTCAAATGGTGTATTACAGCAGGTGGCAGTTGCACTTCAGAGACTGGATACTCCGAGGAGATCGTCACCACCTCGTGACGATGACAGAAGTGTTACAGGTTCGCGGAGAGCTCCTAGGTCAGTGTCACGGACAGCGGATAGGCCTACGAGGCCCACCTTCACGAGACAGGAGCCCGTTGAGGATATAGCAGGTGAAAGGTATGAGGGTTTGTTCGCCGGCACACTTAGGGCAGCGAACAACGAGTGGCAGTTAGAATCACCTGAGATTAGTGGGAGGATTACCATTGACAGGACACCGCAGAGCACAGAAGGAGAAGTGATGAGCATGTTTAGGGAGTATAGCAATCTACCTCAGAAGATTAAAGAAAAACTTTCTTTCGTGAGTTACGTGGATGTGCACTCGAGTCTTTGCCATAAGACGGAGTTCGCAAAACAGAAATATCTTACTATAGCTCGCGAATTGATTACCCCTGGAAAGGACAGAGAATCTACATCTAAGGATAATACCACTTTTCGTCAAAATGATTTGATATCTTCAGTTTCCTATGAAGAGGGCAGAAATTTATATGATGAATTTGATAGAAGTGCTGATTTGGTTCGTGAACACACTAGCACGGCTATGAGTAATGATCTACCTACATCGTCTTTGCAGGAGGAGACTCAAGAAGTTTCTACGATGGAGGCCACTTCTGATTTTTATAACAGCGATGGTGAAACTTTGCGTGAGCATGATACAACAGCTGTTTCAGAGGTGCAAAGTAACCCTATTGAGTCGTCACGTGAAGAGACTCCAGAGTTGGGTACTACAGATGCAGTTGGTATTGAGGATTTATGTTATGACGAATCTGATTTTTCGGATCAGACCATTGAAAACCAGCTAAAGGATTCATATGTTGATATGGAATCCCAGGATCATGCGTTGGATGAGCATGCGGTCACTGTTGGAGTAGAAGCGTGTGAGGATACTGTCCGACCAGCAACTTCTACCGTACCAGTTGAGCCATCCTTCGTGGTACAGAGCAGCAGTACCTTAGATGTTGAGGTGTGCATGGTTGAGAGCACACCCGATGCTGCAGATCATGAGGTGAGTGATGACGGATCAGCGTCATATCATAGTGCATATGGTGAACCGGAAAACGTGTATGGGGGTCGTAAGCTTCAGAATCCTCATCATTTGGTTGGGCAACTACATGTGGATGACACTATGATTACCACCGCCCTTGAGCATTTTGACGTTGCTCGTCAGATGTTGACTACCTATGGTTCGAGTCCGCTTTCGACAGATGAGCACAGTGAGAGTGGTTTTTCCCTTGCAGTGATACATGCACTCCGAGAAGCGATTGGAACGATGAAACAAAATTACCTAAGACTACTTGCGGACAGAGATTTCCTTCTCGAGTGGGATTGCATTTGTTATGATGCATGGAAGGGAAAGGAGGAGCGGATCGATGAGCTCACTCATGAGCGTGAGGTGACTATGGATTCATTGCAGAGCACCCAGTTGGCTCTTCGTGAGTCACAGTTACAGATTGAGAGGCTTACCGTGGCGTTGAGTTTGGCACAATCTTCACCACCTTTGGATATCGTCCAGTCTTGCATGGCAGTGGTTGGTGAGGAGTATATACCCATGGTTCATAGCCGAGAGGGAGATGTTGAGGATGTGGTTACATCCAGCACGGACACAGGAGCAGTTGATACAGATAGGATGAGTGCACTAGATGAGAGTTGCAGTGAGCTACGCATTGCACCCGGTTCTCATGAGACTAGTCCCGTGATAGGTGATGCAGGGCAGATCATTGATAGTTCCTGTGACATGGTTGATGATACACTCGAGAGTTGTGTGACAACCCTTGATACTTGTCCATCTTCACCGCAGATTCTCAGAGTCTCATCCAGTTGGGAGATTGGTACTTGTGTTGATTTGTTTCCCTCTTCTGGAAGCAAATCAATCTTTTCATCCAATACAGTTGACTATGACCAGCAGCTGTTTGAGCCTAGTCAGGAGTACAACTCAGTTTATTATTCCAGCGATTCAGAGATGGATGATTCCGATCAGAAGGAAGTCATTGTGCAGTTTGTAAACAATCCATTGTTTGAATTTGATGGTGGGGTAATCTATGATAACCCACTCTTCGAGTTGGATGTTGATCGTACTTTTGATGTTAGTTCTGAGTTGGGTGATGATCGTAGTGTTTGGGATTGTTCCAGTGCATCGCAATTCCAAACCAAACTCACAGAGGAGTTCAATGAGGTGTACACGGTGAGGAGTGCTTACAGTTTTGTCTATGATCCACCTGTACATGATTCGATGTACCATACTTGTGCACAAGGTGATTCTCTCCTGCATACGAGGGGAGGGATTCATTACGGTGTGCGAGTTACCATCTTCTACAGATGGGATTAGTGGACGGTGTACTTGACTCATAGCTTAAGGGTATTACTTGCGTGGGCAAATAGTCAGTCATCTATCATCGACATGTATTTGACAGGCTTACTTATGTCGCATAGATTTTTCGCCCAGTACATGGTTACAGTATTTAATTATGGTGTTAGTTGGCATGATGGCTTGGATAGAAGTTATCACATCCGGCGAGGGTTGAAATGGAGGACGTAGAGAGATTCAGATAGATGCTTCTATGTTTTTATCTTTGCATGACTGGGATGGATGGATTCATATGGTGGTATTGGGATCCCGGGCGAGAAGGCTGCTATAACCGAAAAGGATGGGTCCCATTGGGTCACTTCACTATTCTCAAAGATGGTGAAGTTGGAGGCGTGAGCCGCAAGGGCGTTCTCGAGGAGGACCGGCCACGATGCACTTCTTTAATACTGGCTTGGGATCCGTATTGATTGGCGCAGTTTGAGTTTTTGATGATGCTACAGAGACAGCCTCAGGATGTGTGGGACATTAGTTTCTACGCT
The DNA here is from genome assembly GCA_007258455.2 of Sequoia sempervirens. Lineage (NCBI taxonomy): Eukaryota > Viridiplantae > Streptophyta > Pinopsida > Cupressales > Cupressaceae > Sequoia > Sequoia sempervirens. Next base: position 80,008 of record VDFB02366971.1, on the reverse strand, counting down.
TCCTTTGGCCTCGAGGATTAGGAGTTTTCTTTTGGTAAGAGATTGCTTGGGGTCAAGCAATTTTAGGGAGGGCGGATCAGCCATGTCCCCATTTTGCATGCAGCACTGGATCGTGGAGATTGGCTCTATCATGAGACCCCTCAGAGGGTCACGAGTGGTTGAGGGTCGCTTCGAGCTTGGCTCGGCCGATCGGGCAATTTGATCAATTGGTTGCCTGCCCATTCGTGTGACATTTTGGCAGAATTGCTATTTTTAGTAGTTCCCGCGTGCAAGCAGGGGACCACCGCTATTTTAGCAAGATGGGCTTTCAAGCGCATCCTAATCACTTCAGAGTTCGTCAGCATCAGACGGATCGGTAATCAGATGAGTAACGAGGAAAATATTAATATTTAATTGTATTGATTAAATATTAATTATTTAATGGTTTATAATATAAAGTTATAATTTAAAATTATAACTTAAGTGATTGCCTTGAGGGGTGCGCCCACATTAAAAGGGGGCCAGTTGACGATTAATTTAATATTAAAATATTTGACGGAGACTATTGAAAAAAATTAAAAGAATTAAAATGTCAAATATTTAATATTTCCCTATTATTAAGGAATTCGCCTTTTTGAGAAGATTAAAGGGTTTTGCCTTGAAAGTTGAGCCATTATGACATTTGAGAATTGAAAATTGATCAGGCTTTGCCAGAGAATGGAGACCTTAGGGTTTCATCTCGAAATTCTTTGGAGAACGAGCCATCTCCATCGGAACAGTTCAGAGGGTGTGAAATAACACCTGATCTACTGCCAGTCGTGGGATTTCTTCATACAGGAGGAATTACAGAGCATCACAGTTGATTCAAACACCAGAGGTTTATCATTCACAGAGCTTCAGCATTAGTTTTTATCCTGAAGTCATCCATTCTTCAAGGCGCACCTTTTTAGAGGGTTCAGGCATTGATTTGAGGAAGGCCGTACTTTGTACTTGCTGTTTTGTACTTCTGGCCGTACCATTGATCTTCAGAGAGTAAATGCTTACAGAGTTCTTAAGTGGGTTTTTGCTTTCAGACACATTTATCTCCAGAGGTGCATTATATCACAGAGATTAGGCAGTGTAGACAGAGGGACGTGCTTCATGTTCATTGCTGCTGTTCTTAAAAGGCCGTACTGCTGTACTGGGCCGTACTATAGAAGGAAGCCGTACATTTTGTTTTGAAGGAGACGCCATATATCTTGGTTTTCTATCATCATGCATTGAGGGAGCATATTTATTACACATCTTGAGTAAAGAGGAAAGTCGTACTTAATCAATTACTTGCTGCTGTATTTCCTGTGCTGTATTCCCTGGCCGTACCAGTCTGTACAGGGCCGTACTGTACCAGAAATGACATGTTTTCACTTCAAGAGCAGATCGCTTGTCTTTGTGCATACTAACTTCACAGAGGAAGGCGCCTAACACTTGGAAAGCTTTATACATCATCTGGCTAGGGAAGAACTATTATTTTGAAGGCCGTACAAATCTGTTTTCAACTCAAAGGCGGCTGAAACCAGGTTCTCATTAATATCATTGTATTTTCCTTTGCATGCAACTGGAGTCTATTGTATTCATCTAAAAAGGATAAATAATAGTCTGTCTTCAATATTTACCCTGAATATCATTGTTATTGAAGTAGATTTATTTTCATTGAATTTATTTCAAACTCTTGCAAAAATCGTACCATTCATTTAATGTTCAAAAACTCAAAAACGGTCAAAAATTCAAAAAACTTCGAAAAACAAACTTAAAACTTCCAGTTCGGGATTAGGGGAAACCTAGGGTTTCCTCTGACTATCCGGAGGCAATATGGTTGCATCGCATTTTGACAGGTATGGGTGTTCCTGATATAGGTCCTACCACTTTGTTTTGCGACAATCAAAGTGTGTTGAAGCTTGTTCGCAATCCAATTTTTCATGAGTGTACCAAGCATATTGAGGTTCAGTGCCATTACATTCATGAGCATGTTCAACAACAGGATATACAATTTGTCTAACTCAAGAGTAGCATGCAGCCATGTTTGCCAAATCACTTGCAGCTGTAAAGTTTAAGGCTTTCCAAACTTTCATGCTTTGGTCTCTTGGGCATATGATGTAATAAGGGGGGGTGTTAGAATAGTTTTTTTATTTCATCATTAATGATAATAATACATAACTAATTATATAGTTATGATTAGTTGATCGGGTATGCCCAATTAGGTTGGTTATCTACCAACCTTTCTATGTATTTATTGATGCTTCCCTGTTTAATCAAATCACTCAATTGCTCTCTCGATTTCATCAGTTTATTACATCAAGAATAGAAAGTCATAGCTTGTATACTAGTTAGAATTTCCACAGCAAAATTTGCATTGATCAATTGTCAAGAGGAGTATCAAATGCAATTACAGATCAAATACACCCTTCCAATGATTCATTATTAAAATAACAAAAGTTAATAATAGTTTCATTACATTTACAAACCTTCTACACACTGGAACATTATTCATCTTCAAATTTACAAATATGAAACTCTGCACCGCTCTTGTGGTTTGGATGTGTTCTGACCATCTTATTTGTTGTTGTCCATGTTCTTATCCTGGATTCTAAATATGTTAATAGAACACTGGTAGCAGAAAAAAGATTTTTTTACAACAGTACATCCACACCTACTAGAAAAACACAAGGCTTATAGATGTTCTAAGAATTACACTCAATCTTTTATGATTAATCCATTAAATTGTTTATTGAATTGTCCAATACAATTCGTTAATGTTCAAGGTTGTCAATTGATGTTCAATTGATTGGATCAAATAGCCAAACTTATAAGAAAACTTGATTCTTGTATGTAATTGAATGCAACCTTATCTTGTCTAAAACTCCATTAGCTTCAAAAGTTGCATCTATTTACTTTTAAATTGATTATTTGTGATTCTATAGACTGTTTGTTTCCTTGCATTGGATTGGCAGACCAAACTCTTACATTTGTAGCGTGGAGACAGAACTGGGCTAGATTTTGTATAATGCTAGATAGGTGCTTGTTATTCATTAGATATTGCTTACAAATGCATGTGTACTTGTTCAACTTCAAACTCACCAATTATTGGTTGGGGTGATGTTGATATTTGTAACTCCTGAAATGGAAATTTATTATTTTGTGATTTGTTCACTGAGATTTTAAAATGACTTTTGAAACTTGAATCTGCTTTTCATTGATTCTCATCTGTACTTTGTCAATGAATTTTTTTAAAGGTGGCTTACATACTGTGTATCTAGTTTTAATTTACAATAACTGTTTACAAATATTTCAAAAGTTAACTTGAATCTGCTTTTCGCTGACTCTTGTCTGTACTTTTGTCAATGAATTTTTTTTAAAGGTGGCTTACATAATCTGTATCTAGTTTTTATTTACAATAACCGGTTACAAATATTTCAAAAGTTCCAGCCCGTGATGACTTGAACCATATCACTAATTGGTTCCCATAGAACATTTGGACCTCCCCCACTATAGGGGATGTAAAAGAGTTGCTCAAATGTTGTAGTATATACCAACCTTACGGTAGATACCCGATATCTCCATCAAGCTAAATGTATAAATTCATCTTGTTTGCAATTATAATTCACACCTCTGACGTCAAAAGTAAAACATGAAATTTGCAATCAATTTAAATACTGCTTACTAAATGCTATTAGGCCATAATGCCTAGTCAGAACAACACTGGTGTAGCATAACTGATATGAAAGTCATTTAAATATACCAATCATGGACCATTATTTCATTCAAAATGATAATTTAAGTACATTGTGAGAACAATATTAAAAAAATTCTGCTCATTATTTCATTATGGACAAGGATTTGGGTACATCTTATGGACTCTATTAATATCGTAGAGGATTTCAGATGTGAGATCCAACTCACACGCATCTAAAATCTCTTTCAGTTGCCAAGGTTTTGTTGCTCCAAAAATAACACTGCCCACTAAAGGATGTCGAAGAACGAATGCTGAAACAAGTAAAAGTTAATCAATTTTGAATGTAATTTGTGATGACATACATAATATTTCTTTTAAAGCATATAAATTTAAAAATGACTAACAAAAATATTATAACTAACATTATGACTACTTGCACATAATAGAGATTCAAATAACTTAAAACAAGATATGAAGTAGACTTATATGCATTTTATAACATGGATTTCTTTCTTGACTGCGTAAACACAGCTAGAACATGGTATTTACCCTGTTAAATAATACTAGACTAATTATATGCCTTTTCATCTAATGTTAGACCAATCATACTAGAGTGAAAATTGAAAATTGAAAAATTTACAAAACAAACTTTCCTTGGCAATGGTGGTAATATTGGCATTCATTGTATAAGCTATTTTAGTTGAGGTTAACTAGGAACATCAATGGGCCTGGACCAGTTCTAGAAGGGGCAAGTCCCAATCCTAGAAGTGTTGCTCAATGTTTATATGTTCTCCAAGTTATGGGTTACCTTAATATAGTGTGATGATTTGAACTTGGGTCACTCACTTTGCAAATGTGTTTTATCGATAAGGAATTTTATATATCATGTTCAATTTAAAGGTAAATCTTGTTTTTCCATCTAGTCAGAGGTTATGTTTCATAGCTTTATCATATCAGTCTTTGTCATCCTTCTTCAGTTTTCTTCCATACCTTTGCAAAGACAAGGAAGAAGAACTTTCAAAATGCAATTGGAAAGGCTAATAACCTTCATCCATTTCCAGTAGATTCCCTTGAAGAGAAGGTGCCTGATTTTAGTGAGATCTCATCAACAATGCACTCATCAGTAACTTCAGCAGTCTTCATTGTTCTCCATCACCTCTCAGTTAGGTTTTTTTAGTAAACCAGATTTTCAGATGGCAGAGTATAGCCTTTTCCTTATGAGGATCAAATATATAGTTGACTTAAAATTTTCCTCTTAATTGACTTTTGTGTGTCCTAGAAGGAAACGGAAACTTTTTGAAACCAAAATTCACAGGGCAGTGATTAGTTGCATGGCATATAAATGGCGAACGAAGTTCAATTTTTGTAAACTTGCATGAATTGGTGAATGCCCACATCCTTGTGTTAGGAAATAGAGGGTTTAAGGGCAGTCAGTTTTTTATTCCGATGCTTTTTGATAGTTTCCGCAATTTGGGTGCATTAATGGCTTTATTTTAATTATATTACAAAGGTTGCTTAATATTATTTAAATTACTTAAAAAGCACCTTAGTGTTATAGCTCAATGGAACCGAGATGAAAAGATTTAAATGTTGGGACACTGATAAAGTGGCTTTATGTGTCAAGAATAATTAAATAATGAAATAAATCACTATTCGGGGATATAAGGCTTATTTAATTAATAAAGAGATTTTATATTGAGTTTTTTGAAAAGTTCTTGGGAAACTTATAAATGGAGATATGGTGAGCTCATTTGGTTTATGCAGATTATTTGATTTTCTCTTGTGAAACCCTCATGATTATGTGAGATTGAACTCGGTTCATCTCAGCCTTCTTGATGACAAAAACCCTCTTGGAGAAGATTAGCCACAGTGGTGAAAGATCTTCCCTGGTTGATTGTTGATAGATTCATCCTAAATCTATGTTGGAGCTTCATTGTTGTGATTTACAGAAAGGAATTGCAGGTACGATTGAAAATTAAATTGTGAAATCCTGCAAGAAAGACAATTATTGAAGATATTTGCAGGCAAGAACGGGACACCAATATTGAGAAGTCTATGGAGTATATTCATCATATTTGATGATCGGAGTCGAATATCATTGGGTTTACCATTGAGTTTGGGGAGCTTGTTGATGCAATAAGTTAGAATTTCTTCATAATGTTGGATGCCACTTTGGAAGAGTTTGGGGCTGCGAACTGTATAAGTTATTTGCTACTGTCAAAGACATTCTACAACCATCAAAACTTTTTTGCATCAGCTCTTCAATGTTTGCTTAATCTCTCCTCACATAAAAGGTCAGGAATATATTAATACTTTGTCTATGTATTGACCTTGTTGTTAGTTATACTCAAATATATATATTTATCTCTGTATTTCATTGATAGGAGAAATCAGCCAACTCTTTCTTTTAATAACTATCAATTTCATGAGAATTTGGGTATCAAAAATGAATGCTTGGTAATCTCGTCATCAAAACAATTCAACCACATTACAAACAGCTCAGAAATTATCATAGAGAGTGCATTCCAAGTGTTTGACAAACCCACAAATCAAAAAAATTAAGAGCTAAAACAAGGTAGGGTTCATACAGTGGTATTAGAGCATGCATGATTGTTTATGATATTTGCAAAAAAAAATAGAAATACTCCAATACAGGTTATTACAGTGGTATCAGAGCATGCATGATTGTTTATGACATTTGCAAAAAATCAGAAATACTCCAGTACAGGTTATTACACATCAAAAGAATTATTATACATGGACTTTTCCCTAATTTCCTCGTATAAAAAAATGTCAATAACCTTTTCCAGTTTCAATGACACACCATTACTGCCAAAAGACATTATTAGATTTTCCCATGAATCTAAAATAGACCAAAGTAACACAATGCATTTGATATCTTCATCCATCTTGACTCCTATTGACACAAGTTGACTTAATATTATATTTAAACTATTCAAGTGATTAGCAATAGAATCTCCCTCTTTCATTTTGAGAGAATACAACTTATTTTTTAATACAAGTTTATTAACAACATTCTTAAACTAATAGCACATACCTATCTTCTATTACAATGAATTTGCAGTCTACTCAAACACATTCATCAACACAGAATTTGATATACATAACTAGATCATACTTCTCGGTTTTCTGTCCAATTTTACCCAATCTTTATCAAACATAATTGAGGATTTGGTTGAAGATAATACTACAATCCAATGATGTCTTTCCACCAAAAGATCCTCCATCTTCAACTTCCATAATTTGAAGTTCTGCCCATTAAATCTCTCAATTTCAAACATCAACATGCTAGCCATAGATTTACTGTTGTTTTGTTTTCTTACAAAATCATTCAAAGTCATCCTTTCTGACTAGTTATACACAAAATGCAACACACCAATTGTTGTAAGATTTACCACCTAACGCTAGGGTTTAAACTCCCAAACAAAGTAGTAACTCCCCAAACAACCACCTAGACTTTGATACTAAATGTTGGAGATTATAACACTTATTGCTGATGACTAATGGACTAGGATGAAAGATACTTAAGATTACGTATTCAAAAAATAGGCAACACTTGTAAAATGTATCTAACAACATGTACAAACGTAAATCGAACAATATGCATCCACAACATTACACAATAGAGTCAAGTTTTATGTCGAAAACCCTTTCAAAACAAAACCAACCACCAAAAAGAATT
>VDFB02366971.1:0-72221 GCA_007258455.2 Sequoia sempervirens | reverse complement strand
TCCTGCCATCCTGTTGGGAGAACAAAAGAAATTTGAGTTGCTACAATGGAATTCAGTGGATGTTCCGAACAGTTCATAAGGGAATGTGAACATGATGCTTCCATATTCCACGCAGAATATCAGAGTATGTCAGATGAGTTCAGGAATGATGTTTCTTTTGACGGCTACTTGAATTGTGTGTTGGTTTTGAAACCTGGAAAAAAGGGTGTGGTCAATTACATTAGAAGAACAATGAAAGAAAAAGCAGAACATTCTATTGATGAAGGGATCGAGAAAGAAGTAGAAGTGCTTGTTTGTGGTTTGCAGCCCACAAATATGGAAGTGGGTGAAGATACTGTCACATCGAAAGCTTCTACCTCGCCAGTTGAGCTTGAGGTGACTATGGATTCATTGCAGAGCGCCCAGTTGGCCCTTCAGGAGTCACAGTCACGGTTGGACGTGCTTACCAGGGAGTTGAGTTCGGCACAATCTCCACCAGCTGCAGATACATTACAGTTACATATAGTGGCAGTCGGTGAGGATCATATATCCACGGGTTGTAAAGAGGATGTGGTAACATCCATGCCAGATACAGGGGCAGTTGACTCAGTTGGGATGAGTACCTGGATTGAAAGCAGCAAAGGACCATATGTTACTTCAGGTTTTCCTGTGGTCAGTACGATGACAAATGATGCAGGTTTGATAGTTGATAGCTCTTGTGTGGCTGTGGTGGATTCTCCTGAGAATTGTGTGTTAGTACACAACGTTACTCCATCATCTTCACAAGGGATTCACAGAGTGTCATCTGGTTGGGAGTATGGCTCTCATAGAGATTTGTTTCCCTCTCTTGGAAGCAAATCTGTCACTTCATCCCATGCAGCTGATTTTGGATCCCAGCGTGTTTTCCAAAGTCAGAGGGATCAATTGCTTGATTCAAGTGTTGTTAGTGATGAGCCATTGACAGAAGTTGGAGCATTTTACTGTGACTACACAGTGAGAAGTGCTCATCACTTTTCTTTTGATCCACACACAGAGGACTTGATGATGCATCGATGTGGATTGGCTCCAGGATTATACCATCCTTTGTGGGATGGGTATTCACCATCTACAGAAGATGGGATTAGCGGCTGCAAGTGCCCGACTCAGCTATTTGTGGGGGATTACTTGCAGGGACAGCTGTTAGTTATACATCATGCCGATATGTATCCAACAGGGTTTGCTACTTCTATGTCACAAAATTTTCTTATGGGTACATGGTTACAGGATGACTATGGTCTCAGTTGGCATGATGATTTGGTTAGTTATCACATCTATGGGAGTTTACTGGGAGCTGTAGAGAGATATTGTGTTAGAGACGCTCCCAAATATTTTAATCTCTATATGGCGAATGGATGTGGGGTTCGGTTGTTTTGGGATCCTGGTGGCGACAGGTTTGGTATAGTGTATTGGATGGGTCCCATTGGTTTGCTTCACCACTTCTGGCACGGTGAAGTTGAGATCAGAGTAGCGCAGAGGAAGTCAGAGGGTATTAGGCATGGCAGACTTCCATTCCGGGTTTGGGATCCAGGGATATTTTGTGTAACTATGTTTATGTTGGTGCTACAGGAGTCAGTTAGAGGTGTGGGACATTTCACAGTTCTTTTCGGCCTTTCGAGGATTGGAGTTTCTTTGCAGTGGAGATTGCTTGGGGACAAGCAATTTCAAGGAGGGCGGATTGTAATGTCCCCATTTTGCGAGCATCAGAGTTCGTAAGGATTAGCCTATCATTTGACCCTCGTAGGCTGACAAATGTGATGAGAGGGTCTTCCTTGGCAGTTATCCAGAGTTTCAGGGCCTTACTCCTCCAATTGATTCAGGTTTGGGCCTTTGCAGGGACTCACAGAGTGATATTCAGGCACTTACTATTTATAGTAAGTCAGGCCGACAGGGGGTTACTATTTTTGGCAGGGCACCTGGCTCAGTTGGCAATCTCAGTTTCGACCCAGTTTGACAGTTTGATTAGCAAACGGTGAATAAGGGAGCATTTAATAATAATTAAATAATTATTATTATGACTTTATATTATAAAGTCACTTTAAGTGAAAAATTAAAGTTATTAATTATTTAATGGCAAATTATAAAGTATTATTAATACTTTATAATAAGATGACAATTAATATTAAATGAGTATTTTAATACTTATTTAATTTGGATGCCATTTATTAATTATTGAGCCTAAGTTGAAAAGGGCGAATTAAATAATATTAAATGCATTTTAAGTTGATTTTTTGAAAAGGGTCGAACCTTTGAGGGAAAAGATATATATTTCTCTTCAAGACAAATCGAACTCATTATTGATGATTATTTGAATTTGTCTTTTCTCTCTGAGAACTTCTGGAGTTGGAGAAACAAGGGTTTCTGCAGATTTCAGTCATTCCAGGCTTTGGAGAACGATACCTCTTCTTAGTCTAGCTTTCTGAAGTTGTGAAAGATCAGCTTAAGATTGCTCATCTAGTTGGCTTCATACAGAAGTCGAATTTGTGCTTATTGGAGGAGAATCATCAAGGGTTTGAAGAGCAGATTTTAGTTTGTTGAAATAACCACCATTGGAGAAGAAAAATCAGAAGTTATTGATCTGCTGCTACAGTGACGCGTGAACAGTACCCGCGCTACAGTGACGCGTGAACAGTACCCGTGCTACAGTAAAAACGCTACAATGATTCGCTACAGTGATGTGCTTGGTTGGTGTTGCTTCATCGACATTTTGAGAGGGTTTCTCTTGCTGTGATCATTTCCAGAATTTGCCAGTATGCTGATATGAAGTCTGTTGTAGCTGATCAGAGGGTTTCAAGGCACGTTTACCTGTGAGTTTATAAATTGTAACTCCTAGATTTTCTGGGTATTGTTGTTTTAGATAATAGGGGTTATTTTATGAACTGGGTTGTCAATACATTATGAAAATAATGAGTATTTAAGCTGGTATAAAAATCTGGAATTTTCAGCTGTGTATTTCCATTGCAATTTCAGTTTTGAGTAAAAAAATTATTATTGCAACATCTCCTATTTTGCGGCATTATATTGTTGTATCAAACCATTGGCAATATATGATCAAAATACAAAACACAAACTTGCAAAAACCTCAGCCGGTTAGGGTTTCTCAGATTGAGAACCATCGTAGTTCCGGACAGGGCCAAAGAGGCCATATCACGTTACTATGGCGGCAACAAAAGGAAATATGAAATCATATGGCGCATCATTGATCGGAGATGGACACACCAACTCCACCAGCCGATTCATGCCTTTGCCTACTTCTTGAATCCGAAGTTCTACTTCTCGGACACATTTAAGGCGGATGAGGAGGTCATGGAAGGTCTTGTCATATGCATTGATAGGATGGTGCCTGATCGTGAGCTGAGAGATAAAGTGCTTGATGAGTTGGAGGTGATGTCACATCCCTTTCATGGAGACTTTATGTTCGGTCATGTATTTCAAATACAATGATAGATGCAAGTAATTGCTTTCATGTGATTATGACATTGAGGATGAATAGTTGTTCTTTTATCGTAACCGTAATGTTAACAAACCTTTTATTTTTCCAAGAAGTTGAATGAGATCATGTGATTAAATTTAAATGTATATTATTAGGCCGTTGAGAACAATCTAACCGTAATCCTTGTCAGTGGATGCAGGATTGCCGACGCCACGAGAGAAAGGGAAATATCATCAGGGAGAGGACGTGGTTAATAATGGATCAATTTTATCATCAAACCTAGAGTCGGAGCAAGATAGTTGAGCCTACGTCATTGCCTTGGCCATGAGTAAATTATATAATTATTGATTAAGCAAGTTAATTTAAATGATCACCTTTATAGAGATTACAAATAACTAATAAATAATAAATTAAAAATAAAATAAATAATAATAGAAATAATTTATATATTTATTATATCCTCTTGAAGATTTACGAATCAAATTCTTGATATATTTATATACTGGCAAGAGGAATCAAATATTAAATTAAAATATGAGATATAAATTATTTACCACCGATTTTTAACAGGGAAAAACCATTGTAAGATTTAGCATGGAAAAATTAAATGAATTTATTTTGTGCCATCGGGAGTTTGAAGGCAGAAGTCTTACCGCCATCTTTCCATCGAAATGAAACGGCTAAGATGGAAGACAAGGGGACGCGAAGAAAATTCTTTTGGGGACGTCTGCTTTGGAGAGGAGTTTTCTTTCTCAAGGAATCACGGTGGCTCGCAAGGGGCATATATCGTGAATCTGAGTCATTTTGGGGAGAACTATTAATATTTGTTGTCAATTTATGAGTAGGAACTGTGGAAGCCATGCGTGGCTGAGTCTGATAGATAATCTTCTTTTCTTTTTTTCGTGAGGAGGGATATCCAGTTCTAGAGTTTGCGTCTTCACTTCTGTTGTCGTTTTTATTTTATATATTTAATCCTCCATTGGAAGCATTCTATTATTCGTATGTGAGCCGTTTTCAATTCTCACGGCTTTCTCATCTAAGACGGATTTAAATGAGGGCAATTTGGGAATTCTCTTAGTCGGTATAAGCAAGAACCGAGCTTGAAGACTGAACTTGCAGTCCCTACCGCGGAAAGTTTCCAGAACAGGCTTCATCGAATTGTGAATACTCACTCAAGCACGTAAAAAGTAAACTAGATTTTGATAACCTAGAAATCTTAAAATGAAATGTTCAGAGGAGTAACCTATGTGAGTTGAAAATTGCTTTGGTTTTTCAATTGGTTGAAAGATAATGGGAATCGATCTGTCAGAGTTTGAGTAAAGTGCGTAGTTAAGAGAATAGCCGGATTTCAATCATTCCTGTTCTTTTTGAATGGGGATTAGGCAGTTTGTCGTCTAATTATTGCCCTGTTCTAATGCACTCATGCTTGAGTCGAACTTTATTCCTCTTCTTTTCTGATATCTACAACAGTGTTGAGATTTTTATGTGCTTCTCATCTTAATCTTCAAATTCAAATCTTTATTTAAGGATCAATTGGATGCTCATGTCTGAATTAGACTTTCTGACATTAGATTAATTTTGTAAAAGGGTTCAGTTGAACCATTAGAGATATCTAATGTGCTCATCCTATTTGAACATCTCTATTTCTTTCCTGAAAGGAGACGATGGTTAAATGCAATTTTCTTGCTCACCCGGGTCTTTGAATTTGATGTTTTCGTATTCGAAATACTCTTCTTAGTCTAGCCGTTTTTGGAAAGGTTAGTCAGAAGTTTTCTTTTATTAAGACTCTGTTGATCCTTTTGCCTTGCCTCAGTCGCAGCCTGCTTGAACTTTAACCCTAAATCTCTAATTTGGATACATGCCCTTTCTCATACCAATCTGAGATCATCTAATCTGTGAAGTCCTTCACGGGTGGCAGGTTCTGCTATTTTTGTTATTCTTTGGAAACTGAATCTTCTTATGAGGTGAATAGATTATGTTTTAATTCCTCTCATAATACTTATGACTTGAGCTTAAACTCAAATTAAAGAAAAGCTTCCACCAAGTCTTTGTGGTATAGACTAGGAAGATAAAATGTTGAGATCCAGAAGAACCTTCCAATCGAATTTGTCTTTCTGAATGTTGAGCTCATTGGAAGCAACATTTGTAAAAGAAGAGATTTAATGAGAAACTAAGTTGTGGTAATGTTAACCTGTTGAAACCAAAGTCTCATCTCTTTTCGTAAAATGTTAAGTAGATCGAATAGTCTTTATTGATGTGATTTGACATTGAGTCAGGATTCTCTTATATGTCCGAAATTAAGTGTTGTACCTTGATTCTAGAAGATTTGAATTCATGACATTGTAATACTAAACACTGAATCCTTATTGTCGGATAAGACTTCTTAATCTCTCATCTCAAAATTTGTGACTAGCAAAATATGATTACTCAGATGGAATAAGCTATTGAGTTGAGTTCCTCTCCTTCTAAAAGGACAACAACATAACCCTTAAACAAGATGTGAAACCAAACCAAGTTCTGGTAAACATTAAATCTTAGAGTTAAGACTTAACCTCAAGCTAAGAGAAGAAAGATAACCGAACTAGATATGGTAAAACTAAAACTTGATCTAAGAATTGTCATGTCGAGCAAGGGTGAGAGTGCTGATAGCACAGTAGTGCCAGAGATGTCGGTACAGGAGTGCCAAAGACATCGGCACAGGAGTGCCAAAAAAATATTAAAATCCTTGGCCAAGGTACAATGCTAGATTCAGCATCTGTCAGCCATCAAATACCAAATATACCACTGATCAAAGTGACCTTTCTAGTTGGGAGGTACCCTTAGTTAGGTCGATCAGGAGGTATAGGTCCTTGACACCAGGCTCAGAGGCATGATGATAAATTGATCCATGTTGATTACCCTCGTGAAGGGCGGGTTCTTCAGTTGAAGAAACCCGGGGGACTAGTAGGTCTTGGTTGGGCGGTAAAGCCCCTGATGATAATTCTCTTTCCCTCGATAAATATTTCCAAGTGTGATAGTATGGAAATGATGTCAAATGGATTTCTTCCTCTCTCGTAAATCCAGGTACATGCAACGGTAATTGAATTTCTATTTCATCTATGCCATGAATGCTATTCTTTATGTTAATGAGCATTGTAAGATTCTCAGATACTTAGTGAGATAGTTACTTGAATTTATTCAGCTGTTATATTGTTTCATAGCTGTAGTAATTATTCGTTATCTTCTGGAAGCAAGAAAGTAATTATTATTCTTCTGCAATTTCTTGTTAGATGTTTATAGTTAACAGTTTCTTTTCAGCTGAAAATGAAATTAAAAGTTAGTTGATGAAGTGTATAATGTAACGACATCTGAATTGAATTCTCTCTTCCGTCTAGCTGCAAATGAAACCCTAGTTTGGCAGTTATTTAGTTATTGATCTACCATGAACAGTTGGCGGAAAAACTGTTGAACGATTCATGCGAGCTGGAATGGAAAATTAAAAAGATAATTGCATGTTTGAGTTAGTTGGATCAATTTGGAAACCCTAGTTCGAAAACAAGTTAGTTACAGTTCAGCTGAAAGTTAGTTGTCAGTTGAAAATTTTAAACTGTAGTCTGGGAAGGTTGTTACAGGTGAGATTTGTTGCATCTTATTTATGAATTTGCAATGTTGAGCCTTGACTATCTATGAATTTTCTATATTTGATTTACTTTTTCTTTTATCTATTCAAGGTCTACAAGGGTGCAGAGGGGAGACTCTTTTCCTCCCAGCAAGCAATTGAAAGGAGAGGAAAACAACAACTAGGTAAAAAATGAAATTAGAAACTTGATTCTTACATATAGATTGTTTACTTTATTCTTATTTCTTAATACTTATGTTTTTTAAACATGTTTTTGTAGATCTATGGTGGGAGAACTATGGTGCTAGCACACCAAATCTTCAAAAGCTAGCCATACGTGTCTTGTCACAGCCATGCAGTGCTTCTGGGTGTGAATGGAATTGGAGTTTATTTGAAAACATTCACACAAAGAAGAGGAATAGGTTGACTCAACAACACCTAAATGATTTAGTTTTTGTTCGGTACAACCTTCGCCTTCGAACTAGAAAGGTGGAGGGTGTTTCACACGAGTCCATCGACTTGGATGACATTGATCCATATGGTGAATGGACTATTGATGAACAAAATGATGAGGCTGATGTCTTCCTTACTGATGAGGATCTTGCTGAATTAGAGAGAGCAGCAACAGAAGAAGAAGCAGCAAGATTGGATGCCATGGAGGACGATGAAGACACATTTGAATATCATGTTTCCCCTGTTCGATCTCCTAGTCCTCGTTCGGATACTATAGCACGGGCACCTTCTAGTTCTAGGCCTCCAAAATTGAGTACCATTGGGAGGGGAAAGAGGAAGATGTAGATTACATGTGGTTGTTAATGTTTTCCTCTTTTTGGCATGATTATATGTAAACATTTATAAACTTATGATGCTGTTATACATTGAAACTATGAGTATTTGATGACTATGAATGATGAAATTTCAATTATTGAGTGTTTGATGATCATATGACATGTGTAATCTTTGAATTATGAGTGTTTGATAATCAAATTAGGCTCTTATGTTCTCTAAATGCATTAATTTGTTCTTGTTTTTTTGTAAAACTATGGTTTTTTTTTGCCAAGTCCTAGCCGAGTCTTTTCCCGAGTCCGTGCTGAGTCCCAAGTCCGAGTCATATTTTTGGGCTGCCGAGTCCGCGGCGAGTCCGAGTTTGCAAACTATGATAGCCACTACTACTAACTATTTGCTTGTGATAGCACATACGAACATAATTCCACTTCTAACTGCTTGTAGTAACTTTTGTCATCTTCTAGAACATTATCTTCCTCTCAGATTGTGCCCCATGAACACCAACGTGTTGCAAGTGCTCCTACACCATTGTTCATGCTTCCTAAAAACACTAATTTCATATGCAGTTGTGAGTTCTTTTAGATGACTTGTGGTTGTCACAACATCACTTGTAAACAATGAATGTCGCATTGCAACTCACTACCACAACATCACCACATATAAGTCAACATACATGCTATTCTACAAAACTTGAAAACTCACTGAATGTATTATGCAGAAAAGCTCTTCCTACAAAGACTCTCCGAGCATGTGAGCACCAACCAAATTCCAACAAGAGACCCATGGCATTAGCCATGGATTTGTGGCAGGTGCTTATGCCTTGTAATATTGGGCAATTAGAAAACTTAAGATCTTAAGTTTTGTGATTAAGTTACTTCCTTGAGGAACAATGACGCTAAAGAACAACTAGCTATCTAAGCTTAAGGTTGACAGTTGTATGACTTAACTAGATTTTGAAGAATGTAAATTAGATAATTAGATGCATGCAAAACTAGATCAATTGGATGGAGAAATTGTGTAGATTATTTTTTATGTTCAATTGCTATTGATGAAATCTTTAGAAGATTGTCTTTAATTTTGATTATTTAGTTAATTGATAAAGAAAAAATAAATATTCATAGGTCCTCAATTAAAAATTTCACTGTTTCAACACTTATCAAAGGAAAACTCTTTACATAGCCATAAATGATAATCTGATCAAATTCAGAAATGTTTGGTGTGCATCAAAAGGATTCCATGTCAATTATACATAATGTGACATTTTTGTTTGCAAAGTTGCAAACCTTGTCTTAAAAGTGTATGAGGATGTCTAAAAGCCAACTCCAAAGGCAAGAATCCAAGGGATGAAATTAAAAATATAACCAAAATGCAATAAAAATGAAAGGTAAACAAAGTAACATACCTATTGCAAGTCCCACAGGATTAATACCATATTTTTTGGCTATCTCCAAATATCCCTGCAATATAGTAAATAACATTTATACTTTCAATGAATGTCACGGAAGTGAAAATACCAATTTTTTAATATAATGTTAATTTCAATTATGTAGAATCCTAAATAGTCAAAGCAATTTAAGAAAACAAAACATGACTTCATCTTATCTGAACTTTCTACTTAATCAATTAAGAAACAAAAAAATGACTCTCCAAACTATATACCCATTATTATGTTGCTAGAAAGTTGCTTAACTTCAGCAAATTTCCTGAAAACGTATTTTCTGAAAGGAAGCAAGGTACACAGAAATACTTCCTACACTAATAACCTGAAGAGAGTGTTGTGCAAATTTCAATGTTTTAACAATTATGGAAAGAAAAAACACAACTAAAAATAAAATAAGCAATATACCATAATACAAGTGTACATGAGGAAAACCCTTACGGAAATAAAACCCCACACTCCAAAGCAAAACCCAATGTGCTATTTAGTAAACCATAGTTACAATCATAGCAGCAAAAATCGTTTGGGGAAAAACTCGGCAAAAAAAACGGATTAAAAAAAATGTATATATATATTAATAGAATAATTATACATTAATATATTATAATTATATTATATATATATATATATACACACTATTAATATATTAATTATAATATTATATTATTATAATAACAATTTTTACAATATAATATTGATATATTAAAATTATATTATATTATAAAAAATTATTATTATAGTATTATATTATAATTATATAATATATTAATATATATTGATATATTAAAATTATATTATATTATAAAAAATTATTATTATAGTATTATATTATAATTATATAATATATTAATATATATTTGTTGGATACCTGCACCTCTCTGAATGCGGATTTGAAATCCGGACAGCCATGCACGATAAACTGCTCTTCAAATTAGGAGGGGGAGCCCTCCTTGTTGATGGTGTTTGAAAGAAAGTAAACTAAAACTAAGTTGCCCATCTTTTATCACTAGAGCACAAGGTTTTAAACACAAATGTCAAGCAGCCTGGAGATTTTCTGATATAATAAGTTCAACTACTTACTAACTTAAACTAAAGACGCTCCTAACTTCTCAAGTAATAGCAGAGCAAGAGAAGTTAGAAATTACCATGTAGGATTTTCGACAAAATACTTCATAATCTCTTTCAACTAACACCTACACACATCACTCTAAAGCTGAAATAAAGATCATAAAAAGTAGAACATAGATAACTCAAATCCGAGATTTTGACCAAGACAAAAGAGGCTCATGATTTCCATTACTCAAATCTCAAACAAAGCTCAATTTCTAACATGCCTTGAACAAGAAATTGCAGCTAAAGAGGCTTGCAAACTTATTCTTAACACAATAGAAAACAACAATCTCACTAACTCCTTGTTAGCTAAAGAGGCTCAACAATTTGCTTATCACAACACAAATGAACAATACTTGAGCAACAAATAGAAGGCACAATAGGCTCAGCGTTTTGTTCTCATAAGCACGGTTCCAACTAAGTGAACTGAAACTGAATAACAACTTGCTGCAATTCAGGCTCGCAATTTGCTATGACAATAACCATTAAAGAAACTAAATGAGCAAAGGCTCTTATTTATAGAGAAGCAGAGGAGTAGGGAACCCTAAAATCTCCTTGCTTTCATTAATCTAGGCTTGCTTCAAAGAAGTTTTATTACTAAATCTAGAAAGATAAAACCCTAGAAAGCAGAAAAGCAAGAAACGCCAACTATTACATCTTATCTTCTTTCTATCCTCAAAGAATGGATAAGGATTATTCCAAGAATAGAAAGAAAGCTGGAAAGAAAGCTTCTAGAAGAAAGTTGCTTTAAAGCTCGATCACATCCGCTAGGAAGTTAGAGATTGTGTCCCGGTTCGGTGCATCTATGCCATCAACAGCAAAGCACCGCTTTTCAAGAATATCTTCAGCATCTGCAATAGATCTCAGGAAATCTTCAACCTCATTGGCCGCTTTCACGAACTTTGTTGACATCATGGAAATACGACTTGGCAGAGTCATGTTTTTTTTTATTCACCTCTATGCAATCTTCTTACTGTATTTATCTTTATGTATATTCCATATCCTTTTGCATTCACCCTTTGAGAGAGTTACGCTTTCAGGCCACAGGGGAATGGAAAAACACCTTTCGACCATATCAGGCTTTAGATTGCAAATCAATCTACCGTCTGCTGACTGGATCTCCCTAGTAGCTGGGTTGTAATGCTTAATGCAAGCGATTACGAACTCAAGGCTCTGAAGTGATATAGGAATTGACGCTGCTGCGAGGTCCAGAATGTCCCAGGTTCTTGATTGAAGTGTTGCCTGCTCTCTCCAAGGCATGTAGATCGAACACCGGCTTGACATGATGCAAGTCTTTCTCAGCTGTTTTGATATAATTGTGAAAGAGAACTGATTCGGACTTGAAAACATTAGGAGTGTACTCCATTTCGAAAACTCGAAGAATGACTGAACTCGCCTTGGTTCAAACAAGTCTTGAACAATTTCTATTTTTAGAATGCTGATTTTTGTGCTCCAACGGACAAATTTTTGAGAAATTTTTCTCGAGATATGGTTTTGTTCGTAATATCGGATGCAAGACAACCCTGATCGTCCGCTTTTAAAATTTTGAATTTTGTCAAAAGCAAACAAACCCTAATTTCTTCAATTTTTCCCAAAAAAGTTGGCATCCGGTTTTGTTCAGAACAAGATTAGAAATGGACCCAGTTGATTAAATTTGCAAAACCCTGATGTTTGATCGAAAAAGCAGCCAACCCTAGACTTTGAACTTTTTTGAAAAAAAAACTGCGATACGGGTTTTCTTCAGAAGATTGATTGGAAAGGACCCAGATGGTTGAAATTTGAATGCACTGAGGTTTTCACTGACATGCAAAATAAAAGCAGTTGCTGCAACTTGATGAAGTTCTTGAAAAATTCTTCAAAAGATTGAGGCAAAAAGACCGAGATGACAGAAAAATTGAAAGCCTTGGCCTTCTGCTTGAAAAATTTGATCTTCTGGAACAAAAAGCTTGAAAAAGAAAGGGTTTATGCTTGCTGGTCTGAAAAATCTGATGTAAAACCAGCAAAGATGGATTCTTGAATCACAAAAATTCTTCAAACTTGTTGCTCCAACTTTCTCCTCTGGATGCTACCTGCAAAAATAAAGAAAAATACATGAAAGAATGATGTTAAATAGACTTTAGGGCTTTGGATTAGGTTTTGCTTTTTTTGCTTTTATTTCCAAAACCCTAAAACTCAGCTTTTTTGAACTTGGACGCCATTCTCCACTTGCAAATTTTGAAAATTTTGAAAACCTCAAAAATTTCTCTAAGGCATGAGAATTTGGGTGCCTTTCTTCACCAGGGGCGCCTACTTTATCCAGTGTTAGCCAAAATTTTAACATTTTCAACTTTCCTTCATTTTGACATGCTACTTCGCCTATGATTTCCCGTTGACAGATTGATCCGACAGGCGAGCTGAAGGTTTCACGGCGGAGCCTAACTAATTCTAAGAAAGAAGTTCTGGAGGCACCTCTGGCAAAATCTTTCATTTCGACCTCCGAATTCATGAGTGCCTTTTCCTTCCAGGGGCGCCCATTTCACCCAGAGAGCCATTTTTCTGATCTTCAAATTTCTTCATTAAATCCTCTTCTACAGACGATCTCGTCGGATCTGGAGCTCCGGGCATCGGATTGACTGAAGAGTATGCTCATCGCAAAGCTGACGAAAAATGAAGAGGGGTCTTCTGGGATGAACTTCATCAAATAATGATTTTAAGGCCTCCAAAAGTTTGGGCGCCCTTCTTGGCTGGGGGCACCCACTTTCACCAGAGTTAGCTTTATTTTTGATTTTCTGTGTTTGCTTCTGAATTTTGGTTCTCAGTCTTTGTCGGACCCCACTTTTAGCTTTTCGTATCTGGTGACTGCGAACTCCGATTGACGTGCTGAGTGTCTCACTGGAAAGCTGGATCAACTGCGAAGAGATTTCGTTAGACACACATCTGCAAGTTCATTCATTTGGGCCCTTGAAAACTTGGGCGCCCTTCTTCACCTGGGGCGCCCATTCTTCCCAGACTTAACCATTTTTCATAATTTTCAACTTCAAGTTTGAAACCTTCACTCTAAACCTTCGTCTTTGATTCAAATTTGCCGAAAGACGGCCAGTTGAAAATGCTGACGAAGACAGGCATCGCGAAGCTGGGCGGAATCTGAAAAGATTGAGCATACTTTTGGACCATGGCTACTGAATTTACCCCTCCAAAAAGTTGGGCGCCCTTCTTCACCTGGGGCGCCCAGAATTTCAACACTTAGTCAATTTTGTAATCTTTTCCAAATTCTTCACGTTGACTTCAATTTGAAACCTCCCGTTCGGCGCTGAATTCCGGATGACTGAATCGCCTGATGACTGTGCCGCTGAATCCACTGCGAAGCTGGCAGAGAACTGAACAAGTTTGACTGGAGGTGAAAACCCTAATTCTGACATTTGATGCCCTAAAAAGGTGGGCGCCTTTCTTCAACAGGGGCGCCCAAACTTGCCAGTGTTAGAAAATTTTCATGAATTTTCAATTTTCTTTCTCATTCTTTGTGCACGTTCATCATTTCATCTTCTGTCGAATGTTTAAGTGCCGAAACTGACACCTGGCAGCCGAATGACCTCCATTGATGACCTCAGAGCTCCATATATGCTTCTAAAAAGCAGAATAGACCCAGTAGGGCAAAACTGATTATTTTTAGATTTGACTGCACCAGTCGATGCGGACGCATTTTGAGCCAATCAAAATCAGTTTGCACCCTGTCGGACCAACTTTCTATTTTTAGAAAATTTTGCCAGATTCCGTTTCGAAAGAAACCCAGAAAAACCCAGAAAACGTTGCTAATTTTAGAGAATTTCTAAAATAGCAGTTTTCCTAAAATTTAGGGATGAAAAACTAAGATTTGGGTTTTGTAGATTAAGCTGCTCTTAGCAGACCCAGATCGTCAAAAATTGAAAATTTTGCGTTTTAACCTCTCATGCAAGACATGCACACCCAAATTTTGACCTTTTTGACTGATTTGACAAGACTTTTACTCATTTCTTCAAAATATCTGTGTAACAAAAATTTTAATTTTGGGGTACAACAATAGTATTATATTATATATTATAACAATAGTTTTTACAATATAATATTAATATATTATATTATAAAATTATTTTTTTGGTCGGTTTTATATTATGAAATTATTATTCTAATATTATATTAATATAATAGTATAGCTATAAGATTTTTTTATTAGTTAAAATAATGATAAAGAAATCGAAGTTTAAGAAGAAAGAAAAGGGTGCACAATGATTAAAAAAAAAAAAGCCCTACGGAAACTATCGAAAATCAATGCGAAAAATCGTGGAAAATGCCATCAAAAATCACGCAAAAAAAATTTATCAGGTAATCGTGATTCAAAAATCACAATCCTTGCAACCTGTTTTGAAGCGTGTGGTGGAAATTGTCGCGCGACTGAAATTATATAGCAATTATGATGTGTTTTTTAGGGTTTTGCAGGCTCCTAGGTTTTCAGGAAAGCTAAGGATTTTCTTTGCAAGATCAATTGCAGTCAACTATATTTTAAAATTTCGCAATTTTTTTGGGGGAAAAATCGTGGGAGTGGTCGATTTATTCAAAATCGCAATTTTTTCCAGATTTCTATTTCTATGGTTACAATAGGCTTGCAGAACAAGCCTTCATAGGAGTACCACCAACCAGTGATCTAGAAGAATTCTGACAACTTAACAATATCTACAAAACTCACACACAACCTCCATCTCAAACACCTAATATATAGGAGATACTGAAGAGCACACAAGAAGTACTAAGAGGGGTGGGTGCAGAGTGAATCAGTAATTCAAACTTGTAAAACTCAAAACCATATAAATCACAAATCAAAACAGCAAGAGCAACAATGAACAAGATGAACACCACTTTTCACATGAAAACCCCTTTCAAGTAAAAAACCACGACAAATCGATAACTTTCATTAACAACATTGGGCACCAACCCAGATTACAAGCGAGCACTAACTCCCCCGAAGCACCAACTCCGGCGTGAGCACCAACTCGCAAAAGATTAACACAACACATCAACTTTCAAACTTAACTGCAAATTCGATTTGCACACCAATTGAGACACTTATGCTTGCAAATGAAATATTTGATTAAGCTCTAAAAAAAGTTTTTCTGAAAACTTAATACACAACCAAACATTAACTCTTTCCATTTATCATCCTTCAAAGTATACTCAATCAGAGTATAGCAAAACCATTCACCTCATAATCACATAAATGCACTATCAGATGCAAGAAAGAATATTTTACAACTCTCCCATATTGCTGTTGCACGTTCACTTAAAAAGATTAAGACCAGAAATCTTCACTAGAATACAGAGTGCAAGGAGACACACTAACACATTATCAAACTCTAATGGAGCGAATTTGCACCCGTAGGCAAATTCCCTATTTACATCACCCTTACCTTAGAAAACGAAACCCAATAATGCAATTCCCACATCCGTCACCTTTCCCCATCCACTCAGCAGCTCGTTTTCATGATGGTGGAGGAATTTTGTCAGGGACGTGTGTGTGCCGCACTGTCGTCTTGATCGGATTCCTACCTCTGGAATCCACAAAGGCGTTACGTTTCTCCATTGGCGACAAAGCGTAACTTCTTTGCCTCCCTTGACCAACGCCAAACGGCCTTTTGCCTCCTTTCCATTCAAATTGTCTAATTCTTCATTCTATCCATCTTATTCAATCTTCTTCATGCTTCTTGGCTTCTACACACTCTCTTAGCTTCACTCTCACACTTTCAAGCTTCATGTAGTTGCAAGTTGCTGCTTTCTTGGCTCATCCACTTCATTTATTGCGACAACAATGTTGTTGGAGAACTTGTAAGCTCACTCCTTCCTCTACTTGCCTTGAGAGCATGTAGCTGTGAAGGTGATATCTTCCATTGTCCATTACTTTTGCATCATTGTATTTACATAGTAGCATATTGTTATTGGTGTTATTGCTTGGCACTTCCATTTCCATACATCTCTTTATCATTTTCTATACTCGTTGCTATCTGGCTGTCTGTGAAGGTGGAAACAGCAAAGCGGGGGACTGACTGAGGTAGTCCTCTAAAAACAGCCCCAACATTTTCCTTGGTCTTATGTGTGTAGGTGTTCTTGTGTGGAGCTCTTCGAGTATTCGACTCTCGAGTAGGAAGGTTTGCTTTTCTTACCCCCTCCTCGTCAATTCAAGCGAAGCTTAGTTAAAGTATTCTTCTTGTATTTCATTCCTGTACCTTTTATGTTATTTTGTCATAGCATAAAACTCCATCAATCAAGCTATTAGTTGGATTTCTGATATTTCAATTTGTCCTTGGGACCTTCTATCCGTACGGACGCCAACGCACCACTGAGACGCCAGTGCACTGCACTGGAGTCTGTATCTTGCACTATCCTCCTTAGGCATAGAGTTTTCTGAGCAACAGTTTGGACTCTCAAAATCAGCTCGTTTGACCCTCTGAAACACTCGAGTTAGCAGAAGGACAACATCCAGATTGCTCTTCCTTTTCAACCTTAGCACCTTAACCTTTTCGAATCACTTGGCAAACTTGAGGTCGATCAAGATACCCTGTTGTTTAGGACTCTCTCGTGACCTGGAGTCCCGGAGCAGCTGGTCCCCCTCTACATTTTGGTGAACCTAATGTGAACTATTTTGAGTTTGACCCTTGGAATTGAAGGACCTTCTCTCATTCCCTAGGCGTGTTGTAGGTTCACGTGTTGCAGGGCGTATATCCTTGCAACCCGATCTATGACCCCTAGCTAGGCAGTTAGAAGGGTTCTAGATATTTAGCACCGGAATTTAGATAGGTTACTCTTGGATGTCTGAACCTTTGGAGTCTATCGAGTTTGTTCCTCCTGTGTACGTAAATATGGTTTCATTTACACACATTCCTCCCACTCAGCCTGCGAATGGATCACCAGACATAACTTTCACATTGCAAGACTTGCCTGTGAACAAAGAGCCTTGCCCTTTGTACATTCCTACTCCCACCAGCAAAAACATCGTAGCTGGTGTCCTGGTTGATCCCGCGAGTCGTGTGAACGTTATAACGGAGGACGCTCTGCTAATAAATTTTTTGCATAGGGAGGAATATCTGAAGTCGAAGACTACGATATGTACACATGACGGAATCTCAGTCCCTCCCCTTGGTTCCATCACCCTCTTGGTCTTGGTAGGGCCCAGGGCCGTAGATACCCTTTTTTATATCATCCCGGAGTCAAATCTATTCACGGTGAAACTAGGCATCCCGTGGCTGGTTTCCATGAATGGGATTGCTTTGGTTATTCATAAGTGTCTTAAGTTTTCTCATGAGGGCTTTGTGCACGTTGTGCACGACATCGAACATAAGCCTCTTGTGTTGTGTGGGGGCTACTCTTTAGATCACTTTTGGCCCGCCTCGATCAGTCCGCTTCCCCTGAGTATGGACTTGTTGTATCGCACCTATGTCAAGTACAAGACCGAGGACATAAGATCGAAGGTGACCTACCCAGCATCCCCCTACGCCATCTCTATCAAGGGTTGCATGATCGCGCAACAGCAAGCTGCCTCCTCTTAACAAAAGGGGAAGGGGAAGCTTGCTTGCGCCCAAGAGCCTTCCTCTTCTTCTTTTGTTCCATTTGCTTCTACCTCTCGCCCTACTATAGCGCCTTCGGCCTCTACTCCAATTCCTCACATGGGGAGTCTGATGGTGCTCGCTTGGCAGAAGGCCAAGCATCAAGTATTTGAAATTCCTGTCTTGCCCACGGTGTCACGCCCAAGAGCATTCCTCTTCTTTTGTTGTTCCATCTGCTTCTGCCTCTCGCCCTACTATAGCACCTTCGACCTCTGCTCCCATGCCTCACATAGGGAGTCCGATGGTGCCCACTTGGCAGAAGGCCAAGCGTCAAGTATTTGAACTTCCTATCTTGCCCACGATGTCGAGGCTCGTTGTCTATAGTAAGGGGAAGGGTCCTCGTGAAGTTGCCCCTATGTCTCGGCCTCTGCGGCCTCCTACCACACTTGCCTCTCAAGTAGTGAATGGGAAGAGGCCTGCTATTGAGGCACCTGTGTCTACTTCTCCACCTGTCGTCATTTCCGCTCCCACACTTCCCGTTCCTGCTTCCGTCCAAGAGGTTGTCCTTCCACAGCCAACAATTGTGCAAGACACGCCTATGGCAGAACAGGAGCCTCCCGTTCCTTCTCAAGCAATGACTTCTAGTTCCCGGAGCCGACAAAACCGGCTTGTGCATGAGCATAAGCGTCGGAGAAACGCTTTGGCTGCTAAACAAGTTGCCTTGCAAAAGGCAGAAGGGGCAACAACATCTCCTATTTCGACATCTCTAGCTATACCTCCCTCTTCTGCTCCTTCCGCTTCAATTCCCTTGGGCTCAGTTTTGCTTTCGGCTCCCCCTACGAATGTTGATGACCCTCACCCTAAAAGGGTGCAAGTGTTCATCACTCCCTCGGTAGAGTCCCCTCTTTTGATGTCACTTCCAAACATCCCTCCATTTTCCTAGCCTGTGGAAATGTCAAAGACCACAGTGGTGTTTGTCGTGGCTCTATTCTCTTCCTCCTCACCTTCCACTTCTTCTGTGGGGATTTCGCATCCTTCGCTAAAGCATATGTCGGAGGACAACCGTGCTCCCAATGGAGGTCAAAAGAAGGGATCACCTTCAGAGGGGAGTTCAGCTTTGGCTTGCATCATCCTCGTGACAAAGGCTGCCCCAGCATCTTTTGAGTTTGTCACTATTCGTCTTGACGAGGTCGATGGTGGATCTCGGACGCCTACTTCCTCTCCCACCTAGTTAACACATGGCACTCCTATTAAGTGAATGTTTAACTCAATGGATGATGTCCCAACTCTATCAACGATCTTTGCAAGGTCGATGACTTTTAGCTCAAGGAGTTGAGTGAAAGAGACCTTGAGGGGCCTTCTTCCTTAGCTCTTGTCGTAGGAGAGTCGGAGGGTGCTCCCCTCGCTATCCCACCCTCGCAGGCTCGTCTGCCCTCCCCATATAATGAACTAGATTGGGAGAATTACGACCTCCTGGTTGACGAGGACTAGTAGAGTACCTCTTCTTTATCTGTAGATTAGATTTGTCTGCATGTGTTTCCCCAGTGCTTGTTTTTATGTGTTCCTGGAGGACCCTTGTCACCCTTGTAGGTGCTTGGATACAAGAGTGAGATTGTATCGTAAACTTCCTCTATATGTTTCATCATTCTTCTATATGTTGTAACTTGGTTTTCGACAATTGGGGCCATTGCAAAGTGTTGGGGGCATTTAGGCCTCCCTTCCATGTTCACCCAATTTTATTTTATTTTTATTTTGTCTTCACATGCTCTTCTTCAAATTTGGGAATTTTGGGGACTGATGATCTTTCCTTCACACATATATTACGGGTTACCTATAAGAACTGATCTAACCCCAACTCCCAGATCCCCCCTATCTCTTGATTTCCTTGTCTCTGCTTGTTCCCTATTTTATTTGTTTTTGCTTGCTTCTCTTTTCGCTTACTTTATGATGTTGTGGTGCTTATGTGTTGTCCCTCGCGTGCGTGAGAACATTTCCACACTTACATCTCGCTATGTCTCATGGGCCAAAACATCACTATCTTTTCTTCCTTTCCTTAGGATGCCACATGCTCCTTCAATTCGCATGCACCATCCTGTTGGTGTGCATTTTGTTACCCATCGAACAGAATAAAATGTCCAAAGACAATTTAT
Organism: Sequoia sempervirens; assembly: GCA_007258455.2. Lineage (NCBI taxonomy): Eukaryota > Viridiplantae > Streptophyta > Pinopsida > Cupressales > Cupressaceae > Sequoia > Sequoia sempervirens. Next base: position 52,144 of record VDFB02366971.1, on the reverse strand, counting down.
CCTCTCTTGAAAAACCACCGCGTATGCTAAGATTGCGAGAAGATCATATGGCGATTCCAAGGTTTCTTTTGTCAGGTCTTGACGTGTGGATAAGCTCAATGGTCGCTGTGATATGTTGGTAATACACAAAGGGACTTACGTTAAAAAATCACTCACAAGTTAGGACTTGGGAAAATTTGACAGTAATGCTCTCCTTTTTTTTGTTTTTTTGTTTTTTTGGATTTTTTTGATTTTTGGATTTTTAGGATTTTCGGTTTGGAGTTTCAAATAAAGGTGCAAAAGGATAAGGGTTCAAAAGTTTTATGCTACTCCTAAGAACTCAAGAGACGGTAAAGACTAGGTGAAACCAATCACAACACTTTGCTTCACCACACTAAGAACAACTACACAAAATGAGTGCAATCTCCTAAGGTTGTGCTTATGATTTTCACATCATGAATAACTACCATCAAATCGACCAACATTTATCCAAACAGAAGTTAAGGCATCCACAATATAAGCTCAGGCTAACTTTACGCATTGAACAGAAATCATTTATTCAAAGAAAGTATGACCAAGAGTTTCACCAATCTATACTATCAAATCTTTCATTCATCTAACATACATTCAAATCAAATTTTACTTTAAAATCTATTCTACATTCTATACTAAATCTATTCTATGTTGAACGAGATATGCAACCATGCAACCACTTGACAATAAAAGGATTCAAAGCAAATCATGCACGTGAACTTTTATTATCCAAAGTACCTCTACGCAATAATTTCATAAAACTCTCTCCACAAAATGAAAATGAGAGAATTTGAGTTTATATAGAGTTTTTGAAAACAAATGAATGGTCGAGATCAATGTAAGAGACCTCTCTGTCTCTAACCTTCGAAAACTTACTAGGGTTTATAATTTTTATATTTTCTCAATTTTTTACCAGGCAAGAAAGATGCATGTAAGAGAAATAACAATTTCTAAAAGAAACATAGATAAATGTTGAAAATCAAAGCTTTATTGATATTGCATTATTTCTGAAAGCTTTACAAAAATACCCGGAAATAATCTTTGAAACTGGAAAAGATGCTAAAACCCTTGTTCTGAATCTCTACTGCAAATCTGATGAAGCGCAATGTTGACTTCTGAATGAAGCCAATCCACGGGCAACCCTTCGGAAGATCTTTCACAACCTCAGTTATGCCAATCACTGAGAGTTTTCGTTCCCAATGATCAAGAATTCTGAAAACCCTAGGTTTCCAGCCTCAAGAGCCAAGCTCTCTAGAAACACAAATCCAATATATGAAATGATCCAATGATGCCTTCCTTTACCTTTCAATGGCCTTTATATAATTCTCCATTAGGTCCAACCCTTCTAGAAGTCTCTTTTATATCATTTAAAATGATATTTAATATTTCCCCTTTCACTTTAATAAAGTGAATTTTGAGACTTTATAATTGCACCTTATAATTAATTATTAATAAAGTAATGACTTTATTAATAATTAAATAGCATAACTCCACAAATAATCATTATTTCTCATTTCCTTTTGAACCTGGGAGTTAACCATTGTATCCCCTGTGCATCCAACTGCCTTACTAAAAATAGTAAGGGTCCCTCTCTGACATCTGCTGACTTACTATAAATAGTAAGTCCCTCGAAACTGAACCAGAGACCTCTGAAAATCACTGCCTCGGAACATAAGAAGGATCTGAAGAGATAAACACTGATAACTGCCACCTGGAGAGCTCCATAACGCCCAAACTGAACCCTCTAATCCACCACACTAGCCTACGAGGGTCAACTGATAGGCTAATCCTTCAAACTCTAATGCTCACGAAAAAATGGGGACATTACAGTCCGCCCTCCCTAAAATTGCTTGTCCCCAAGCAATCTTCATAGCAAAGAAACTCCATACCTCGGACGGCCCAAAAGAAGAACTGTGAAATGTCCCACATCTCTAACTGACTCCTGTAGCATCCGCAAGAACACAACTGCACAAGCTATTCCTGGATCCCAAACCCAAAATGGAAGTCTACCATGTCTAATACCCTCCGACTTCCTCTATGCAAAGCTAATCTCAACTTCACCATGCCGAAAATGGTCAAGTAAACCCATGGGACCCATCCAATCAACAACACTAACTCTATCACCACCTGGATCCCAATATAATCTATACACACATCCGCCCATACTATGGAGATATGAACATCTGAAGGTGTCTGTACCACAACAACCATCTCCATCCTCCACTAGACTCCCATGGATGTGTTGACTCTGCAAGTGATCCCCCACAAATGACATACTCAAGTACTTGCAGCTACTGACTCCATCTACTGAAGATGGTGAATACCCCTCCCATAAAGGATGGTATAAACCTGGAGCCAATCCACACCGATGCATCATCAAGTCCTCTGTGTGTGGATCAAAAGAAAAGTGATAAGCACTCCTCACTATGCAATCGCGGTAAAATGCTCCAACCTCTGTCAATGGCTCATCACTAACAACACTCAAATCAAGCAGCTGATCACTCTGACTCTGAAAAGCAACAAGTTGGTGTCCAAAATCAGTTGCATGGGATGATGTAATAGATTTGCTTCCAGGAGATGGAAACAAATCAACATGAGAGCCATATTCCCAACCAGATGGCACTCTGCAAGTCCCCTGTGGAAAAGATGGAGTAATGTCGTGTACTAACACACAACTCTCTGGAGAATCCACCGCAGCCACACAAGAGCTATCAACTATCGAACCTGCATCATCTATCATAGTACTGACCACATGAGAACCTGATGCAACAAGTGGTCCTTTGTTGCTCTCCATACAAGAACTTATCCCAATTGAGTCAACCGCCCTTGTATCCGGCAGGGATGTTACCACATCCTCACTACAACCTGTGGACATTAGATCCTCATCAACTGCCTCTGTATGTAATTGTACTAAATCTGAAACTGGTGGAGACTGTGCCAAATTCAACTCCATGGTAAGATCCTCCAACCGTGACTGTGACTCCTGAAGGGCCAACTGGGCGCTCTGCAACGAGTCCATAGTCACCTCAAGCTCATGAGTGAGCTCGTCAACCTCCTCCTCCTTCCCCTTTAATGCATCATAGCAAATACCATCCCTTTCGAGAAGATAGTTTTTATCAGCAAGTAACTGCAAATAATTGTGTTTCATTAATCCAATAGCTTCTCATAGTGCGTGAAATTCTGCAAGGGAAAGGTGTTGTACCCAAACCAAATTTTTTTTGCTTCATCAAGGCATTTTGCATTAAAAGGTCTAAATTTTGCTAAAATGATGTAGAATACAGTTTTGGGCAATATCAAGCATGGAGTTTTTGTCAATAGTTTGTCAGTCAAAGTCAGTTATATTGATCAGAATGAAGCTTTTCACGATGGAGGGACATCTTACAACGACATTTCATGGCGCATACGGTCATTTCAATGATCGAAACAGAGTTTTCAGTGATCAAATCATGGAGATTTTTCAGAGGAAAAGCACAAAAGCGCAAGTATAGCCTAGGGGCGCCCAATTTTCTGAAGGTCAAGATCTTGAAGAAAATGTTCAAGAATCCAGTCATTCTCTTCAGAATCAGTCTGGCTATCCGTCGAGCTATCCAGCGAAGCATTCCGAGACTCACAGCTCCGGCAAATCGCAGCAGAGGTCGAAATCCGTAAAGTTCCAGATGTGAGAATTTTGCTCTTTTCAGGCAAAAGCGCACCTCTAGCCTGAGGGCGCCCATCTTAAGGAGGGGATTGATCTCGACATTTTCGATGCCGAATGCAGTCAATCCGTTCACAACTAGTCTGCTTATCCGACGAGATATCAAACGCAGACGTCCGACTTTCAGAGTTCAAGCAGCAGTCATCCAAAGATCAGCTTAAAATGGAGTTTTCACGTTTCTGAGCTTCTCCGTTTGTTCCCAGTGCAAGTACAGCCCAGGGGCGCTGGTTTAAAGGACCCTTCAGATGGCAATATTTGTAGACAGAGTCTTCTTAACATCAGTAATACTCTAGTCCAGCTCCACAATGCATCATTCGGCTTGTCAATCCGACGTTCCGGGTGGTCGTGGCGGAGATTCTATCAAGCACGTAATTTCACGAGCGGACCAACAAACAAATTACAGTGTATTTCCATAGTCTAGAGGCGCCTAGCCTTTAGGCCTCAGGCTGATGAGCCTACCAAGGCTCAAAGTCTTCTTGCTAATGCTATTGAGTCGCTATCATTTTATCTTTCCAACGAGCCTACCGGATTTGGCAGCTTGCCAGCGCGGCGCAGGTCTTTGTAGTATAACACCGAAAGATGAAGGAATCCAAATGGCCAAGTCCGAGCTGCAATCTTAATTAAACACGAGACCGGAGTTTTTGAGGTCTTAGAAGTGCTTTCTTTGCTTCAGCCACTTTAGAGATTCTCTTTGTGGTATCTTCCGGGCTGTCCGTTAAAACAGATAGTGCCCGAATCGGTCATCCCCGCCTGGCGTCGAGGTCAAAGTAGGGTACTTTGATGAAAGTTTCTGACTTTCGCCAAAAGACACCAAAGGTAAACCAAGAGCTGTGGGCTTTTACTTTAAGGCCCTAACACAAATGTGTCGCGATATAGTCGCTTGGATGCGTAATATCTCCAAATATGCAGCAGGTTATTCTCATGTCGTAAATAGTGGTTCACCATTCACGCCGCAGTTCGCTTAGCGGCCAAACAGCTTTAGGAAAATGGCCAAGTCTGGAACCCGTCAAGCAATTTAATCAGGGGTGCCTAATTTTTCAAGGTGTTAAACGATGGATTTTACAGTTATGTCTCCCAGCAGACATTTCTTCCTTGTTCAGTAGGCTTTCCGATGAATATCTAAGAACAGTCTCAGCATCACCCAGTCATCCGGAAATCAGTGTCGAAGTTGGCCAGTCGTGACAGTATTGTCAGCTATTAAATAGGGAGTTAGTGAAAAGTCAAATATCCTGAGCAAATGGACGCCTATGTGCTCAAGAGATGACTTTTCAGAATCAGTGAAGTCAAACGACGAATCTCAAAGCTTCAACCAAATTGTCAACTGAAGTTCAAGATTTGCATAAGATGGCTATTTTCTATTTTTGGCGCCTAATTACATGATAATAAATATTTTATTATTATTTTCAAATGTGCACTTCCAGTCAGTGGCAGTCGAACTGAGAGGCAACCAATCAAAGGACTTCTATTATTGTTAGGGTTTTTGAATTCTTGCAGTCACAATTCAGTGCGAATTTCCTCTTATTTATACATGGCGCCATCTTCATTATTGTTCACAAAGCTTTCAAGGGAAATTCGTATTTCTCAAGAGCAAATTTAATCTTAAGAGAAATTTGTGATTTTCTAAGGCAAATTCATTATCTTCAAAGGGAAATCGAAGTTTATTAATTTCAAAGCAAGTTTCAAGATAAAATTTGTATTTCTTCATAAGAGAAGGCGCATATCTTCAAAGCAAATTCATCCAAAACAATTCGCAAATTCCTCAAAGGCGTTTTCCTTAAATCAACAAAATTCGCAAGTTCTTCAGAGATCAAAGGCGAATTTGCATATTCAAAAGGCGTATTTTAAACAATCAAAGGCGAATCCTTAGGTTCCATTGTAATTCGTATTTTCTTCAAAGAGAATTCGAATTTCTTCAAGGGCGCAAATTTCAAGGCGCAAATTTCAAGAAATCTTGAGTGATTTTCACAGAGAAGAAGACATAATAAAAACGTCTTTTGCATCCTTTAAATCTCAGATTTCTCACAAAATACAAATTGCATGTTCCTGAAATTGGCGAATTTGGCAAATCTCAGTATCTGGATCATTCTCATATAATTTCCTCGAGTTAAATTTGTGCGTTTGATTTTTCACCAATTTTTGACTTCAGAACGTTCGTTCTTGAGTTATTAATTTTCTCAAGTGAAAATCTCTGTACAATCGAGTACAAGTTGAATTTTCGCAAATCTGACGTTCTGGGTTGTCTTAGAATCCTTTTCTGGACAAAACCCATATCTCGGATTTTTCGCTGAAAATAATTCTTCGAAAGGCTATTTTTAACTCTCGCAGGCTATTTTTAGTTTCCAGAAATCTTGTCGTAATATAGCCGTCTACAAATAACAAAGCACTTTCCGGTAATTACAAAATACCAACTTGAATACGTGACCAAAACCGCCCTTACCCATGACTTTCTCAGGTTGGTTGAGACAGATATTCACAAAGTGTTGCCAGAAGCGGTGTTAGATCCTGTCAAAATCAGAAGTTCAATCATTCAGAATATTGAGCAATCTGGCTTACTAGAGGCCGCTTCCATACCTTCTCTGTTCACTGTGTTGAGTTTGTGATGGCTTGCATTAAGCATTACAATCCTACTACTCGTGAGATAGCGTCAGTTGACGGACGAATCATTTGTAGTCTCAAACCTCTAGACATCGAGAGGAGTTTTGGCATTCCTCAACACCAGAACAGCCTAGTTGTTTCTATGGAGCAGTGTGCACAAGCGTTTGATGCTGATGTGGACAAGTGTCAGAAGAAGATGGCAGAAAGATGGTTAAAACAAGCAAAGAACAGATTGCCAAACAATGTGGGTCGGTGAATACAACGATGAGTACGCTGATTCTAATCAATTCTCAATCGCAGGTCTCAGTCAAGCACATGTAATGTTTTCTGTACCTTGGATGTATTAAGGCTATTGGTCGACTACTTCAAGGGAGCATTATGATCGGGCATCCTTCATCAGCGAGTATTCTCCATGTGCAAATCACCGGGCTTCCTAGTTGCCCATGAGTTCTATATGTTCATATCTCGTACTTGACGCTTATCGTGGCCGGGCCTGCAGGACTTAACACCGTGGCATTCTCGCTGTTCAAGGTCTATCAGTATTATGATCAGCTTGAGTTCACTACCAACGCCATTTCTGCCGGTTCACGGTGGCTTCTTTGGACTCATACAGTTGAGGAACTCCGACCGAATTGCACGCTCAGATCTCGCAATTGCTAGGCAGCTGGCGGATGGATGGGCGATTGTTTATTCAGCCTCCTAACGTACACCTACATCCGAAAGTATAATGGCTTCACAGGAAATCCACTTATAAAGCTTCCACGCTATCCTTCTCGGATAAGCTGCATTTCTCTGTGAGTTCCTAAACAGATGATGATGTCTATCACGCCTTCACGCTGGGCAGCATGCATTCATCTCTTAACTTCTTTCCTTTTCAAATTTGGAAATGTATCGTGCAAGCTCTAAGAATTGATGCTAAGATTGGGTGCGGACAAGAGCTTGAGGAAATATCATCTTAAGTATCTTGTCGGCGACGCGGCCTATGACCTTTCAGGTCATTATACAGCCTCGGGCTTTGTCGGAGGCACATATCACGAAAGCCTCTATGGAGGATTACCGGGCAAATTCATAGAGGATTCTGGGAGGTTCATAGACGCAGCTACGCTTTCCTCTCTCACAGATTTCTATTTTCTTGTCAGAAGATGTGGGAGGTTTATCAGATGATGAGGGAGAGGTTCTTCCTCAGTTTTTCAGAGAGCAGGTCGATACACAACCGTTGCCAGCAGTAGATTGGTACGGCAAAGAATATGCAACGGTCAAGGAGAGGTCAAGTAGAGTTATCCAGAACAGTATACTTTTCCTCGACAGCAAGAAGACAAGGAGAGTTAGTATTCCTAGAACAGAGCCGCCAGTAGTGGTGAATCCTTCGCTACCTTCCTCGTCAAAATCTAACAAGAAAAAGAGGAGTAACCCTCCCAAGAAAGTACAAGCGCCAAACAATTCAAAGGGCAAGGCGCTTGCCACTGTTTCACACAGAGAGCCTGACAAACAGCCGCTTACAGAGCCAGTTCAGAGATCAGCTCAGAGCCCGCCAGTACCTGAGGTTCAGCCTCAAGTTCCTATATCAATTCCAGAGCAGTCACCAGTCCTAATTCACATTGAATTGGATTTAGACTCTCCACCTCGCAGTGGGTCTTCTACACACTCACTCTCATCAGTACCTCCTGTCGCTAGTGCAGACCCTTCTAGTAGCATTAGCCGAGATCAATCTTGGATCGAGACTCAGCTAGGAAGGAAGAGGAGGAAGCCATCTTATGTTCTCAATCATTCAGATTTTGATGACATTTATCAGGATGCGCCAGATAAGAGAGTCAAGAATATGGTTCATGTAGAGAGAAACACTGATATGGAGATTGTAATTGAGACTGCCGTACCTCCACAGGGGAAGAACTTGGCTGAATTAGAATCTCAGGATTTTGAGGTTATCACAGTCAACCTTGTTCGTAGCACACGCCAGACTCAGGTTGATCTCCTACAAGTTGCTACAGACAGTGCCAGGGATAGAATACTAAAGGACGGAGAGGATAAGGCAGCCCTCAAGGCTGAAATCAGACAGCTTCGTCAGTACATTTCTAGCCTTGTGCATATACCAAATGCCATTCACACACTCCCACCGATGGTTGAGCCTCCAGCAGAGCAAAGTCAACTCAATCACTTAGTTGCATATGGCAAGCGTTTGGATGAATGGGAGGAGGAGTTCGTTGCTAAAGGCCGTGTTATGCTTACAGAGTTATATCAGTTGCGGTACAATGCACGAGAGCTCCGTCTTCGTCTTCAGGATGAGGAACGAGATATGGCTATTAATAAACCCAGAGATGAGATTATGATTGCTCACCTGAGTGTGGCTTATGATACAGTCACGGATGCAGAGGACGGAGAGGCTATCTACTCTTGGAAAACACAGTTGGTTTTCAAGGTAAAGATAGAGGACAGTTTGGCATCAGAGTTGGCTGAGAGTAGAGAGCACGTCACTAGTGCACTCCGGTTTGTGAGGACTCTAGTATCTCGCTTACGTGCCGTTACCAGATCGAGGGTGGTCCCTATGTTGAGCTTACCGACATTCAGTCAGAGCTTCAGGCACTCATTCATACCATTTTCAGTGGGGAGACTATTGGCTGTAAGGTTACTCAGCTTACAGTCATGTTGTGACCTTTTCACACATCGCCCCATCGCTGATGGGGACCCCCAGTTGCCTGCTAGTTTTTAGGGTTTTGTCTCCTTGCAACGGTTACGAGAGATCACTTTGCTTAGAGTTTCCAGTTCAGTTCGCCAAGAGTTATCCAAGCCAAGTCAGGAATTCATGTTTGAATCAGTGCGTAGACGTCATGGAAGCGCTCAGAAGGCCCAAGAGACGAAGATCGACTGTGAATTCGGCCAATTCTGAGACTTCCTATTTTTTAGGAAAAGTTGCTTTTTCGATTTTTCATTTTTGGCATTTTTGGACCAAACAGGGTTCCCTATTTTTTAGGGTTGCTTTTTCTATTTTTAGAAAGTTTCTATTTTTGGAAAGTTTCTATTTTTAGAAGGGTCCCGAGTTCTGAAAACGCACTCAGAAGTTCGAAAAACTCACCAGAACTCTCAGAAAATCAAAAAGTAAAAAATTTGAAAAATTTGAAAAATTTGCAAAAAAAAAAGTTCAAAAAACATGAAAATCAGGCCAAAAACGTTTAAAAATCTGGAAAAACCAGTCAAAACCAGTCAAGATCAATCAGATCTGAAGGTGAAATCATAGAAATCAATTCAAAAATGGTGGAGTTCATGAAGAAAATCTGTTCAAGTCTGGAAAATTCGCCATTTCCATGGAAGAAGGATGAAGGAAGATGTTTAAGAATGTCAAGGAGATCATGGAATTCGCCCAGCAGCACTAGGGAAGCCTGTCCAAACATTTAAGATGCATGTCCATGCATGCTCCAAAGTCCGCCTTGCATCTTGAAGAATATCCTTGGACTCTTCAAAGTCCGCCTTTGATATCCATGCAACCTTGGAAGTCCGCCATTGTCAAGAGGGATGTCCTTATCCCTTCCAAAGTCCGCCCAGCACATAAAATGCACATCCTAAAGGTCTTGGAAGTCCGCCATCTACCAACAAGGATATCCTAACACCTTCTAAAGTCCGCCATCTTTATCCTAAGACTGCCTAAAGTCCGCCATCCACTAAAATGCTCATCCAAAAAGGTTCTAAAGTCCGCCATATGCAAGAAGGACGTCCAAGTGCTTGTAAAGTCCGCCCTTAAAAGGTGGGACTTGGCTAAAGGCTATGTAAAGTCCGCCTAGACATGTATAGGGGAGGAAAATTAAAATTTCATTAAGTGTTGATGCCTACCAAGAGGGAAATTTCGAAATATGCTAAGTGTGAGAGCCTAAAAGGGTGAAAAAATCCTTTCCAAAGGATGAACAAATGCTAAAATGTCAAGGGAATTCGCCCTAGAAAAAAGGGACGTCCAAGATGCTCATCCCAAAGACTTAAGATAAGTCCATCATGCACTTGGAAGAAGTTGGTAAAATAGCAAAGACATCCATGACGTTCGTCCAAGATGTCAAGGAAGTCCGCCCAAGATGATAAGATGGTAAGATTTTTGGCTAAGTGTCAAGGCCAAATCCAAAGAAAAGTTCGAGAATTCGCCTAAGTATAGAGGCTAATGGATAAGAAATGAAGATTTTGGCTAGACATCCGGACATTTTTGAGAGGACAAATGCCAAGATTGAAAGGACAAATGCTAAAGAGGATTGGGACATGGCGAAGAATGGAACGGAATATGCCTAACACGATGAGGGAAAAAGAGGCAAAATTTGCCTAAGTATGGAGAAAATGTCGAGAAATTGTCAACTTTGGCTAAAGAAAAATGCACGAAGCAGAGAGAGAGGAAGGATCGTCCTTGACCAAAAGGATGAAGAATATGTCAGACATCAAGGAAATTCGCCCAACGAAGACATTCGGACAAGGATCTTGCCTAGAAAAATTCGACCGAGCAAGGAAATATTTGACGTTGGCGGAAGAGAATAAGCTTAAAATCCCGCCTTGGCAAAGAAAAATGAGGATCTGGCAATGAAATCTTTGACGGAATGGCTTGAATTTTGGTTTGGCTAGACGAAATGAAGGATGAAATCGGAAAATACACTCTCAGCCAAGAAAAACGGAAGAACAATCGAGATAGCCATGGGTCCAAGACGAACGGGTTGGAATTAATTAAAATATTTTAATATTTTAATAATTAATTCTCAACTATTTGGAATTTAAAAATACCTTGGACAGAATCAAATTTGCCAGACACGAATCGGAAGAAAATGAAGGACGCCAGGCAAAGATGAAATCCAGCGAGAAAAAGTTAAATTCATCACGAATTTAATTAAATATTTAAACGTTTATTTAAAAATTCGAAAAATCAAAGATAAGCATTAAATAAAAAATCGAATTTTTGAAGATCAAGAAGATTTGTCCGGATAAGTTCGAGACTGAGCCTTGTCGGAAAATAAAAGGAAAGTTGCCTGTTTGGAAAATGAAAACAAATCGAGGATCAAGAAGAAAGATGGAAGTTGCTAAATCGAATTCAATCCTTCAGCATTATAATGAGTTTCAGCAACTCATTTTTTCACACACAGCTGAAGAGAAATTAATCTTTCTCGAAATCGTCAGGCAATCAATTCATCAATCGGCAAAGTCGGATTGTCCAGAAGGATAAGCAGTGTTATGCTAAAGAACTTTTCGCAGGAAAAGGAAAAGAGTTTTTCAAAGCTGAATTCTTCTTGAAGAGGGGCGCACTTTTCAAAAAAATCAGATTTTTAAATCTGATTTGTATTTAACGATCCTTCTCTGAGGTTTGGTGATTGATCAATTAAATTTGCTATCTTTTTATGCCCTGTCATCTTGACGAAGTTCTGGCAAGAATTTTCAACTCCATTCAAGTCACTTTCAGCTTGCTTTTTCGCAGCAAATTAATTGTTTGAACAGCTGAAAGTCAATTTTTCGAATCCAAGGCACGAGGTTTAAATTATTTTAAAGGTCTTTATATTAATGTTAATTTTATGACTGCAGGTTGACGGACACGGCGGACAGATCATCAAGGAAGCTGAAAATGAAGTTTGCCAACAAGGGTGCCCAGAAGGAGACCAAGGTCATCTCAAAGTGGAAAAATGTCATGGACACTGACCTCGGACATGTGGACTTTGACGAATTCAAGCAAAGAGTATACGGTCAGAAGGGACTTCCCACGGCAATAGCCAGAAGAATGGTCAGAAACGGGATATTCCAAGCAGCTGGATTCCCTCCGGCAATGGATTGTGCAGAGTTAATGGTGGAGTGTGCTCGCCATTATGATGCCCAAAAGAGACAGATCATCGCCCCTGACGGACGAGTCTTGGCACATTTGAACGAAGTTGTAATCCAAGAAACCTTCGGCATCCCTGAGCATTCAAGAACGGTCTATAAGACCAAAGAAGAAACCAAGATGCTATATGACAGCAAGTCAGATTTGTGCGCCACCACAGTCAACAAGGTGTGGATGGACAAGCCAAAACCATCAATCAAGAAGATGCCCAAGAGACCTCGCCGCACGGATTTCAAGGAAGATTTTGGAGATATTGTGCTGATGCTTAACAGAATTGCTGGCAATCCGCAGGGCGCCTTCTTTGAGAGCTGGATGTACTACTTCATCGACGAAGTCACCTCTGGAGTCAAGATGTTTAACTGGTCACGAATGATAAGTGACAACCTCCATGAGCAACTGATCAACCTTGAAGAGACCAAGTCTTTTCACATGAGTTCATATGTGATATACCTGTTGGCCAGATCATACAAATATCCAGGATTGATCTGCAAAGGCAAAATTGGCAACGGGGAGAACGAGCTCAAGCCTTACGACTGCTATCCTCAGCTCCAGTTGAAGGAGAAGACTCACTTCAGGAGGGTGCATGATGCATTCCTAATGCATATCACCAGAAAGCTTCAAGGAGGAGTGCACCAAAGGCTGAGCCATGAAGCAAAAAGTCTTATCAGCAAATATGGGTCTTGGTTCATCCAGTTCCCTAAATTCACATATATCAGGATCCAGGGATTTACTGGAAATCCCTATAAATTGCCTATCTATCCGACTAATCGGATGGTATTGCTCGAGGTTTTGAGACAATTAGAAGAGTACCAGAATATTCAGAGGCCGACCAAGAAAGCGTCCGTCACATTCCCTTTCTTCATCGGGAACATGCTAGAGTACTGCCCATCCGCCCAAGCAGCTGAGAGTGCACGGTTGGAGATCCAATGGTACCCTTTCACGGCATACAAGTCCAGGGTCAATTATGACCCACATCATAACATCCGGACAGTGGAAGGAAGAAGATATAAGCACAGAACGGAACTGGAGGATTATTGGGCAAATGCTGCCGATGAATACGAGATCAGACGGAAGATGTGGTCCAGGATGTCCGTGGATTTCATGAGAACAATCGAGTTCTGTCGAGTGCCTGACCAGCTACAAGACGATGGAAACCATGTCCAGCCTCGCTTTGAGGAAAGCCGACCTCTCCCTCCAGTGAAGTGGTCAGAGCCAGAGCACGCAGACCTAGCCACCCTAATGAGGCCAGTGACGAAATATTCTCAGTGGTGGGTTGATGATCATGTTCAGGAATTGAGACAAAAAGGAATCACGCTCACATATGATCTGTTGAGCGAATCAGAGTCATATTCCTCTAATGCTGGGGCATCCCATCAAGACATGGCCGGTATCGGAGAGAAAAGAAAAGAAATAGTGCCAAGTGCAGAACCTGTTTCCAAGAAGCATAAAGGAGGACCTTCTCGGTCAGCGGCGTCCAGGAATGTTGACCATTTGGTGGCTAATATAGACGACTCCTTGGTTGAGATGCTCGAACCTCTTGCAGCTCAGGAAGTGAACAATGAACCTATCCAATTAGATGATGAAGAGCCTGCATCACCAGCAGGCACAGAGATTTTAGGTTCAGACAATGACATGGATGTCCGGGATAATGACTTAGAGGAAGGAATGATTTCCGCCCTCAGAGGAGTCATGGATGTTCCAAACGAGGACGAGGTTCAAGTAGAGGATGGCATTGAACAGTCAACCATTCCAGACTGGCTATTAGAAAGGATGAAAGTTCAGGTGCCTGCTGAGGCTCAACAGGAAGAAGAGGACGATATTGCCGATTTCTTGGCAAGATTAGAACAAGTTGCTACCAAGAAGCCCGCCAGGAAGTTTTCCACCATCCAGAGGAACGAGACAGGTAACCGTTCCGTGCACATTGCAGTACCTACAGTGGACAAACCACAGGACGAAATCACTCCGCAGGAGTATGCTATCACCACTGTTGACCTTGGTCCGACCTCGAAAGGTCAGGAAGTAGAAGAGTTAGATAATTCCGTCTCGACCATCAAAGCGAGACTGGAAAAAGAAGTGGCCAAGAAGAAGGAATATAAGAATGAGGTCAAACGTCTCAAAGAATATATCCAGCATTTGACCCAGCCGCTAGATCAGGGCAATGCAACTGTTCCTCCTCTCCTAAATTCATCACAGGAGATGACTCAGGAAGTTGAGCATGGAATGGTGACAGCCAGGGAAGCACAAGACTGGATGGCAGGTGAGGGCATGGAAGCTGCCTTGTTCATGGAAAGGTTGGCGCTTGCTTATGGACGAACCTCTTCGTTTCTTTCCAGGTTGATGGATATGGCAGAGACATGGGATGGTATCCCGGATATGCAAGAGAGGCTTATTCCGAGCCTTAGAATTTTGAAGAGCACTCCGAGGGAGGAGTTAGTTGATAAAAGGGTGATCGCTGCAGGGGCAGCATATGATTTTCATCACTGGTTTTGGGCAGTGACAATAAGAGAAGAAGTCTTGGAGAAGGCGAGAATCGATGGGCTTGGAATTGAAGAGCAGGTCAGGAAAATCCAGGAGAAGATGTGCATGATAACTACAGATGTGTTCGACCGTGAAGTCATCCGGGAGAACGACATGCAGTTAGAGAGACTGAAGCAAAAAGTTCAAGAAACTTTCTTCTCGACCACTGGACCGTTTTCGAAGCAGGACTTCACGAGAGTGGCAAGACTCTCATCCATTCGAAAGGAATTTGAGAAGCAGGAGGCAGATTGGGAAAGTACCTTTGCCAGATGCGCCGAGAAGTTGGACGGACTAGAATTCCGGATCAGCATGTTACCTCCTGTCACGATGGACGAAGTCATTGCCGTAGTGTCCAGATTCGCCAAGCACAATGCCACTCAAATGGATAAGGACACCTCTCCTTGATTATAGCTGGAACTGCCACTTTTCTGATAGTTTTCTGATGGATAACTCTTGTTGTTTTGGGAAACCCTAATTAGGGTTTGGTTGTAACAATCTGGGCCGTTAATCTTGTTTAAATCTCGGCCGTCTATTTCATTTTTGGAGCTCTATATAAACTAGTGCTCTCTCATTTTCATTTTGTGTGGAGACTTGTTATGTATATTGTCGCATTGAGACTATTTTGAATGATAAAAGCTCTTGAGCATGATTTGCCTTGAATCACTTCTTATTGTTGAATAGTAAGCGAGGTTACATATTATCTTCCGCCATAGATTAGAGTTAAAGTTAGATTAAATAGAATTTGCTTTGAAAAGTTGTTAAATTGAATGAAAGATTGATCGTATCGACTCATTGGTGAAGTGTAGCTCATACTTTCTTCGGATGAATGATTTTCATCCGATGCGTAAAGTTAGCCTGAGCTCCTAAGTGTGGAAGCCTAACTTCAACCTTATCCAAGGTTTGAATATCATTCTCACAACCCCTTTGAAGATTGCACCCATTTTTGCGTATGTTGTCCAACAGGAGGCGAAACAAAATGTGGTTTATTTCGCTTCACCAAGTCCTTACTGTCTCTTGATTTCTTAGGCTTAGATTAGACTCTCTGAACCCTATTCTTTTGCCATTTTTTTTGAGATCCATTGAAAGTCCCAACTAAGAGCCCTCAATGATACATCTCCTAAGTCCTGAACTTGCAAAGATATTCTTACGTAAGTCCCCTTGTTCATTACCAGCAAATCACAACGACCACTGAACTTATCCACACGTCGAGACCCGACTAAAGAAACCTTGGAATCGCCATATGATCTTTGCAATCTTAGCATACGCGGTGGTTTTTCAAGAGAGGATAAAGTGTCTTTGGACATTTTTATTATGAATGTTTGGTGGATGATAAAACACACATCAACAAGTCATGTCAGCATTATTCGATTGAAGCAACGAGGAGTTGAGGAGAACTTCAGTCTCAGATCACAGCTGGTGAGGACATGCTGCATCGACATAGCATTCTCCGACAGAGTCTCATAGCTCCAGATAGTGATACAGTCAACAATCTCGTTGAGGGGTTGATTGCTCGAGATCACACATAGTAAACTTCAGTTCCGACCTCTCAAGATAGACATTACACACATGAGTTGAACTGGGTGTTACCCTTTCCAGTTAACTCGATGTTGTCATCACATGCATATCTATTCTGAGATTCGCCTTTCACACTTGGAGTTTTAATTTAGGGTTTTTCGTTAACTGATGGTAGTCTTCGAGTTAACTTGCTTTCAATAAGGAAGTGCATGCTCACACAAATGTCCATTTTTAGATTAGATGTTTCGGTTAACTGATGGTAGTTTTCCAGTTGACTGTATAGTTTACTTAATTAGGGTTTGGCGCATGACTTGCATGCATTGCAAGAACTGTAGATGACTCAAGGTGATTTTAGGGTTCCCTACACCTTGATGTATATAAATAAGAGCTTTTGCTCATTTGTAAATAACTTTTGCTTGAGAGAGAAATATATGCTACACCTACCTTGCCCTCAATATTGCTCTTTTTGGTATTTGTTCATGTGTCTTCGCTATTGCAATTGATTGTTATGCCACATAGGGTTTCAAAAGATTATGATGGTGAATTCTTTCCATAGTTTAGATAAATCTGTTTGAACATCTTTATCATTGAGGTCAATTGTTATGCCACATAGGGTTCCAAGAGATTGAGATGATAAATCTGTTTTGTGTTAATTTACCATTGTGATCAATCGTTATGCCACATAGGGTTTCGAGAAATTACGGTGATAAATCTGTTTTGTGAATCTTTATCATTATAATTAAAGGTTATGCCACATAGGGTTTCGTGAGATTGTGGTGATAAAGGCTGTTTTGTGAAGACTTTACTATTTCGATCAAGTGTTATGCCACACAGGGTTCCATAAGGTTGTCTTGGTAAATTCTTAAATCTGTTTTGTGCCCAATAAGCTTGTTTAGATTGAGATGATAGTTGCGCCACCTTGCCCTCAAGTAGAGAATCTAAACCCGTTTATCGTCAGTTAGTCAAACCTTGCTCCGTTTCCTCTCGCTCTGTTTTCCTGAGGAGATTGGATAGATTAAATTTAAGTTGTAGTTAGTAGATCTGCAAAACCAGAGAAAACTCAGCTGCAACGTATAGGTTCTTTCAAGAAAGCCTTGTGCCTCTACAGCTGAAACAAAAAGACAGGACGTAGTTTTAGCTTATTTTCCTTTGCAAGTATATTTGTCAAAGCACAACGAGGGAGCTTCCCCTCCATAATTTGAAGAACACTCATTGCGTAGTGTACGTAGGCTGTTCATAACAACTTCTACTCCAGAGGTGTTAGTTGTTATGCCAACAAAAGGCTACTAGCACTGTGCTCATCCGACATAGGAGTACCCCATCCATACGTAGCTAACATTTCTCGAGCAACATCAAAATACTCTAAAACTGAAACAATCATGTTATCATTAACCTTCAATTGTCCTGCCAGATGATGATTCCCCTGTGACTCATCATATCCACCCAAATCCGCACTATAGTAAGAGGCTGATTCCTCATCACTCACCTCATGATTAGCAGCATCATGTGTGCTATCATCAGTGCACACATCAACAACTAAGGTACTGCTGCTATGTACCTCAAAGGATGGCTCAACTGGCAAGGTAGAAGCTGCTGTTATGTCAATATCTTCACACACTTCCGCTTCCAAAGTAACTTTATCACCATCCAACTCACGATCCTGGGAGTCTGTGTCAACATCTGGATCTTCTAACTTATTTTCCAAGGTCTGATATGGAAAATCAGACTCAACATGACCTGAATCCTCAACATACAATATATCACTAGTACCCGACTCTTGAGTACTTTCATGTGACAACCCTATTGTAGCATCTTGCACATGTGTAGTCGCTGTAGTCTCATGCTGATGCGAAATTTCCTTCCTGCTGTCATGAAAATCAGACTTGCTATCATGACTAATGACATCATTTTGAGTTTTAATAATGTACTCTTCCTCCTCAAAATCCACCTTCTTATCCTGCATAGGCTCCTCCACAACCAAACAAGGTTCCAACTTGTCTCTGCATTGATCAAAGACACTGGATACTAATGCATAAGCAGCTGGAGATAACAATTTCTCTCGCTTGTGAACAGCTAGGAGTAGTGACATAATAGGCTGAGATATACTATCAATATTATTAACAATGAAAATCATGATGTCTCTCATATAATCCTGTATACACCTGTCATGCCCCGAACTAATGGACTCTACAAAGAGTCTAAATAACTGCAACACAAGATCATGTTGATCATAATCAAGCATGGCAACGCATGATCTCACCTGTGCCATCAACTCCAATAACTTAACCTTTCTTCCAAAAGTCAAACTACCTATGTCATCAATCCCAACCATACTGTCAATAATTAGCTGAAACACTTCACACATGTGGTTTGCACCATAAGTAACTTGAGGTGCTGTGATCCTCAAGAATTGACTGATGCAGAGAGCAACCATGAGCCTCACTTCACTATCACTGTGTCTCAAGAACCTATGCTCTCTCAAAGCTTTCACTGCAGGAACTAATGCTATTTGAAGCAAGGTTGAAGGTGACTGTTCTACATAACTTAAAATTTCTTCCAGCCTATTCAAAATACACAATGTATCATATCTGGATTGTGATGGTTTACCAAGTTTTTCACCCTGTTTATAAAGCATTCTGGCTAACCATTTATCATCCCTTGAATCCATTATTCCGCCACTACTAGAACTCATTTTACAACTTGACTGGTAATGAACAAACATAATTTTTTCTGACTCTTCCAAATTATGAGATGATTAAAGAGTAAGTGCATTAATCAGATATTCAATTGCAGCATTCAGACATTTGAACAAACAATTGGAGTGCAATATAATGCTTCTCTTTCAATGCAACCAGTGACTGATTTTTATTTTTTTTATATGTAAATACTCAGCTACAACCAGCTGACATTATTACAAACAGTTGTCATGCAACTTCCAGAACTTCATATATTGCTGGAAATTTAATTTTTGTTTGCCTCTTCTTGTTTTAAATGTTTAGAAAATACATCCAAGACAAAGCCAATGCTCTTCCACTTTCTTTAAATCAAATCAAATATGTAGCATTTCTATCACTTAGCTGATAACACTAGAAGACTTGCAAAGCTTCAGAAGAATCAGAACATGACTCAACTGTACAACAGCATGGAATATGATTTTCTGAACTTGCATTACCCATGATATTCCAGTCTAGGCACAGAGTTACAATGCAAAAAGTTACCAAACCTGGAAATTATTCGACTCAGATTCCCAATGCTCAGGCACCACTTCCAGAGCTAAGACGTTTTCCCAAAATCCACCCAATGTTCGATTTATAATAAACTTGCTTTTTGGAATAAATCAAAACTTTGTAATTTCTGAGGTTCCACGACATGCAAAAATAAAGTCGTGGCTACCAATATATTTGTTCTTTCTCGGCACCAAAATTCATCTTTATTAGACAAAGACGACTTTCCTGAATATTTAGTATGCTAGCCTTTTGCGAATGCCAATGTTTGTATTTCACCAGGTGATGCGATTCTCTTTATTTCTTCTATAGGTTTCCACGTCTTCCATATCACATGCGATAGCCTGAAGACTCTTCCCTAGTCTCACGTCTCTGGCATTCACCACTCTGCCTTTTGCGTCTGACTTCTTCAGGGGGGGCCGATAAAATAAATAAAAATAAAAAATCCACGATTTGACTTGTGTGGTCTCCCTTTGTCTTGATCGGTTCCTCTAATTTATTGAATCTTCAGCATTAGCAGCTCCCGGAAAGCTTATACGACTGGCAACTCCCACCAAAAGCAATTCCCTCAACAAAAAGTCGCGGTTCTGCTTTTCTTGCCTTGGGAGCAGCTTCAAAAAAATATGACGCGATTTTATTTTCCTATATTTAGTTAGACACCCTCATGAATAATTTCGTCTCTTTTAATATCATCGAACCCTTGTGACATTTACGACAGGCTCAATTTAATACTTCCTTTCAGATGCGTCCTTCAAGACTTTACTCTATGACTGTCGTATTTGCTTACTTTGAATCTGTCCTGTCTCCTTCAAAGAATTTCGATGCCAATGAAGTCGTTTATCTTATGTGTCTCTATTGTTGATAGAGAGCCCCCTGTCTTTCATGAATTTCTACAAGATCTTCTATAGGAATGGTACGATGGTTGAAAGAAAATACTGATTTTGTTATTGAATAATCTCCAAATCCAAATTCTCAAGAAACCCTTATTTATGAAATCTTTTTCTGAAATCCTTCATAAATCCATACTCTGATTTCTGGAACCCTAATAGTCTGAAATTTTATTTTATTTTTTTCCTAAACCCACACAGGATGGCAAGATTCAGGCTCTGATACCACTGTAAGAGACCTGTCCGTCTCTAACCTTCGAAAACTGACTAGGGTTTATAATTTTTATATTTTCTCAAAAATTTACCAGGCAAGAAAGATGCATGTAAGAGAAATAACAATTTCTAAAAGAAACATAGATAAATGTTGAAAATCAAAGCTTTATTGATATTGCATTATTTTTGAAAGCTTTACAAAAATACCCGGAAATAATCTTCGAAACTGGAAAAGATGTTGAAACCCTTGTTCTGAATCTCTACTGCAAATCTGATGAAGCGCAATGTTGACTTCTGAATGAAGCCAATCCACGGGCAACCCTTCGGAAGATCTTTCACAACCCCAGTTATGCCAATCACTGAGAGTTTTCGTTCCCAATGATCAAGAATTCTGAAAACCCTAGGTTTCTAACCTCAAGAGCCAAGCTCTCCAGAAACACAAATCCAATATATGAAATGATCCAATGATGCCTTCCTTTACCTTTCAATGGCCTTTATATAATTCTCCATTAGGTCCAACCCTTCTAGAAGTCTCTTTTATATCATTTAAAATGATATTTAATATTTTCCCTTTCACTTTAATAAAGTGAATTTTGAGACTTTATAATTGCACCTTATAATTAATTATTAATAAAGTAATCAATTTATTAATAATTAAATAGCATAACTCCACAAATAATCATTATTTCTCAGTTCCTTCTAAACCTGGGAGTTAACCATTGTATCCCCTGTGCATCCAACTGCCTTACTAAAAATAGTAAGGGTCCCTCTCTGACATCTGCTGACTTACTATAAATAGTAAGTCCCTCGAAACTGAACCAGAGACCTCTGAAAATCACTGCCTCGGAACATAAGAAGGATCTGAAGAGATAAACACTGATAACTGCCACCTGGAGAGCTCCATAACGCCCAAACTGAACCCTCTAATCCACCACACTAGCCTACGAGGGTCAACTGATAGGCTAATCCTTCAAACTCTAATGCTCACGAAAAAATGGGGACATTACAATCAATCTGAGATCAACGGCAGAGATTAAGACAAATCAACCCTAATTAGGGTTTCCCAAAACAATCATTGATAACCAGTGAATGAAAGACAAGTGGCACAAGGATCTATCTTCTAGGAAGTGCATCCTTATCCTCTTGAGTGGCATTGTATTCGATGAATCTGGACACTATTGTCCTAACCTCCTCCATTGTGACATGTGGCAGCATATTGACCTTGAATTCCAACACATCCAACTCATCTACACATTCGGCGAAAGCAATCTCCCACTCTGATTCTTGTCATTGGAAGGCATCCTGGATGGACAAGAAGTTTGATGCCTTAGTCAAATTCTGCTTCAGGATTGGTTCGAAGATGGCGAAGAAAGTCTCTTAGATTCTGAGCTTCAGACTCTCCAGTTGCATATGATTTTCTCAAACAATATCCTTCTCAAGTATATCTGCAACTACAAGTAAAATCCTATTCTGAATTTCCCTCATCTGCTCCTCAGCGCTGATACTATCAGCCTTCACCTTCTCCAAGACTTCGCTCCGTGCGACCAATGCCCAGTACCAGTTGTTGAAATCATACGCAGCACCTGCTGCAATTACCTTTCCATCAATCAGTTCCTACTTTGGAACTCCTCTCAACACTCTAAGACATGGGATGATTCTATCTTGAATATCTTGAAGGTTATCCCATGCTTCCGCCATAACGGCAATCCTTGAAAGCAAAGAGGAAGTTTATCCATAAGCCGATATCAATCTTTCCACAAATGCAACCGCTTCGTCACGTTTGCTTACCATCCACTCTTTGGTTTCTCTGGCTGTGACCATCTCTTCTTCAAAATCTTTGATCGTTTCCTTTGAAGAGTTCAAAAGTGGAGGAACTATTGAGTCGGCTTGATTAAGTGGTTTGGTCAAGTGTCAAATGTATTCCTTCAAGCGTTTGATCTCCTTTTTATATTCTCTATTCTTTGCTACTTCCTTTTCCGACCTCGCCTTGATGGAAGCAACCAAATTGTCTAAGTCCTCCACCTCTTGACCTTTTGTTGTTGGACCCAAGTCGACAGTAATGATGGCATACTCTTGGGGAGCAATATCTTCGACTTATCCACTGTCGGTATGGCAATTTGCACTATACAGCAGCTAGTCTCATCCTTTTGGATTGTGGAAAACATTTTGGCGGGCTTCCCTATAGTAACTCTTTCTAGCCTGGCCAAGAAATCAACCGTATCATCTTCCTCTGGAATTTCTACTGGTACTTTTATCTTCAATCTTTCTTTTAACCAATCAGGAATTGTAGGCTGCTCGATGCCTTCTTCCTGAGTATTTTTTGCACATAAGAGTATCCTAAACTCCTCTAAGAGCGGAAATCATTCCCTCTTGAAATTCTTCACCCAGAATATCCATTTCATTTTTGGACTCTAGTATTTCTGTGCCTGTGGGAGATGGGGGTTCATCATCCTCTAGCTAGATTCGCTCAATATTCTTCTCAAGGATTGGAGAAGGAATTCTAATTTCTGCCAAGGACTCATCCTCAATGGTTAATATCTCGTTCACATTCCTGGACATGATGGAATGAGATGGCCCTAACCTTTGTTTCTTCTATACAGGCTCTTCATCTGCAATCTTCTTCCCTTTCAATCTTATGGAGTCATCAATTGCCTTCCTTTTCCTAGGGTTAATGCTTTGTTGTACCCCAAAATTAAAATTTTTGTTACACTTAGACATTTTGAAGAAATGAGTAAAAGTCTTGTTAAATCAATCAAAAAGGTCAAATTTGGGTGTGTAGGTCTTGCATGAGGGGTTAAAACGCAAAATTCCCAAAATCTGATGATCTGGGTCTGCTAAGAGCAACCTAATCTACAAAACCCAGATCTTAGTTTTTCATCCCTACTTTTTAGGAAAACTGCTATTTTTAGAAATTTTTTAAAATAGTAACTTTTTCTGGGTTTTTCTAGGTTTCTTTTGAAACGGATGCTGGCAAAAATTTCTAAAAATAGAAAGTTGGTACGATAAGGTCCAAACTGATTTTGATTAGCTCAAAATACATCCATATCAGGTTGGTGCAGTCAGAATCTCAAAAAGATCAGTTTTGCCCTAGTGGGTCTATTCTGCTTTTTCGGAAGCATATCAGGAGCTCTGAGGTCATCAATGGAGGTCAGTCAGCTGCCATGCATCAGATTCAACACTCAGGTGTTCAACAAAAGGTGAGTCGGTGAGCAAGCATGAAGAACGAAGAAGGTGAAAAATTGTGAAAATTTTCTAACACTGGTTGACTTGAGCACCCCAAGTGAGAACAAGTGCCCATCTTTTTAGGGCATTAAATGGTGAAATTAGGGTTTGCACCTCCAACCAAAGTTGCTCAATTCTCTTCCAACTCTGCAACGAATCCAACGGTGTAGTCATCATATTATCCAGTCATCCGAGATTCGAGGCCGAACAAGGAGGATTCACACAAAAGTCAGAATGAAAAGAATGAAAATCATCAAAATTTGACTAAGTCTGGGAACTTTGGGCGCCCCTGGTGAAGAAGGGCGCCCAGCTTTTTGGAGCACCTAACTCAGCAGTTAGGGTTTGTGAATATGCTCAATCTCTTCAGTATTCAGCCAGCTTCGCAATGCCTGTCTCCGTCAGAGCTTCCAACTGTCCAATCTCTGGCAGATCCAGATCAAAGCAAAACATACAGAAACAAGGTTTCAAACTCTGAAAGATGGAAAATCAAAAAATGGCTAAGTCTAGAAGGTTTGGACGCCCCAAGAGAGAAGAGGCGCCCAAGTTTTCAAGGGCCTTAACAGATGATTTTGCAGATGCAGCTCTAACACGATTTCTTCACAGTTGATCCGGCTTTCCAACGAGATATTTAGCGCGTCAATCGAAGTTTGCAGTTGCTAGTTACGAGAGGCTAAACATAGGATAAAACAAGAGTGAAATTTCAAAATTCAAAAGCAAACAAGAAAAAGTGAAAAATATTTTTACTCTGGTGAGTTTGGGCGCCCCAGCTTGCCAGGGGCGCCCAAGCTTTTGAAGGCCCAAACTAACTGTTTGATGAATTTTCTCCCAGGGGCGCCCAAGCTTTTGAAGGCCCAAACTCAACTGTTTGATGAATTTTCTCCCAGGAGACCCCTCTCAATATCTCCTCAGCTTCGCAACAAGCATAACCATCAGTCAATCCGATGCCCGGATCACCAGATTCGACAAGATCATCTGTGGAAGAGAAGTTAATGAAGAAATTGAAAATCATTAAAAATGGCTTCATTAAAAATGGCTAACTCTGGACAAAATGGGCGCCCCTAGAGGAAATAGGCTCCCATGAATTCGAAGGTCGAAATGAAGTTTTTAGTCAGAGACACCTCTAGAACATTCTTTTCAGAACGGGTCAGGCTCCGTGATGAATCATTCAGCTCGCCCATCAGATTAGTCTGCAAGCCGAAAATCGAGGTCAAAGTAGGGGGTCAAAGTTGTGAAAAGTTGAAAATATCAAAAAATGACTAACACTGCTTGAAGTGGGCGCCCCTAGCCAAGAAGGGCGCCCAACTTCTCATGCCTTAGTGAAATTTGCAAAATTTCAAGAAATTTCAAAATTGCAAGAAGCAAGTTCAGTGAACAGAGTTTTTAGGGTTTTGAGGATGAAAGCAAAAGAAAGCAAACCTAATTCAAACCCTAAGTCTATTTAACACCTCTCTTCTATGTAATTTTCATTATTTTTGCAGGTAGCATTCAAAGGAGAAAGTTGGAGCAGCAAGTTTGAAGAAATTTTTCAAGATTCAAGAGCTCAGTTTGATGGTTATTCATCAAATTTTTCAGACCAACAACATAAACCCTTGCTTTTTCATGCTTTTTCATCAAGAAGATCAAATTTTTCAAGAAGAAGGCCAAGGTTTTCAAATTTTCAGCCATCTGGGTCTTATCACCTCATTCTTCTAAAGAAATTTTCAAGAACTTCATCAAGTTGCAGCAGCTGCTTTTTGCTTTGCATGTCAATGAAATCCTCAGTGCACTCAGTTTTCAATCATCTGGGTCCTCTCAAATCAGTCTTCTGAAGAAAACCCATATCACAGCTTTTTCAAGCAAAGTTCAAATTCTAGGGTTGGCTGCTTTTTCGATCAGCCATCAGTATTTTGCAAATCTAATCAACTGGGTTCATTTCTAAGAGTATTCTGAACAAAACCCAGGTGCCAACTTTTTCGTGAAAAATTGAAGAAATTAGGGTTTGCTGCTTTTTCAGTTAAAATTCAAAATTTTCAAAAACAGACGATCTGGGTAGTCTTGCAATGAAATTCTGAGCAAAACCCATATCTCAGAAAAATTTAAAAAAAATTTGTCCGTTGATGCAAGAAAATCAGCATTCTAAAAATAGTATGTTGCTCAAGACTTTTTTGAACCTAGGCGAGTTTACAGTCATTCTTCAAGGTTTCCGAAATGGAGTAAACTCCCAATGTTTTCAAGACTAAATCAGCTCTCTATCATGATTACATCAAAACAGCTGAGACAGACTTGCATCATATCAAGCCGGTGTTTGATCTACACACTTTGGAGAGCATAGGCAACACTTCAATCAAGAACCTGGGACACTCTGGACTCCTCGCAGCAGCGTCTATTCCTATATCAATTCAGAGTCTTGAGTTCGTAATCGCTTGCATCAAGCATTACAACCCGGCTACAAGGGAGATTCAATCAGCTGATGGCAGATTGATTTACAGTTTGAAGTCTGATATGATCGAGAAGTGTTTTGCCATTCCCCCATGGCCTGAAAGTGTCACTATTTCAAAGGGTGAATGTGAAAGGATATGGGAAATGCACAAAGACAAATATAGCAAGAAGATTGCACAGAGGTGGATGAAAGAGAAGCATAAGACTTTGCCAAAGAACGTCGGGCGAGGAGAGTTTAAGGATGAAATTGCTATCATAATCACCTTGCTCAACAAGGTAACTAGATCAAAAGATGCTACCAAGTTTCAGCCTTGGATGTTTTACGCCATACCCCACATCATGAAGAGGACCGAGTTCTATGATTGGCCTACCTTGATCAGTGACAGCCTTCATTAGCAGATAACAAAATACTTCCAGTTTCATGAGTTCCATATGGTTTCTTACCTAGTCTACCTAGTGGCCTATCAAGGTCAATTCAGAGGGTTGAACACCGAGGGATCATTGAGTGTGCAACATATCTATAACTACTATCCTCAGTTGGAATTCACGAAGTCATTGCATCACTACAAGAGAGTGAATGAGGCTTTTCTGATGTACACAGTGCGGGACCTGGACAATGAATTACACGTCCGTATCTCTTCGGTTGCCAGGGTAGCAATGGCAGAGTGGGCAGATTGGTTCATACAATTTCCTACTTTCACCTACCTTAGAGTCTATGGCTATTCAGGTGCCCCACTCATGCTACCAAGGTACCTGTCAGACGAGGTCGTCTTCATGGAGTTCCTAAGGCAGGCCCACGATGTCCACGCATTCTTAAGGAATAGAAAGAAACCCGCCCTCAATTTTCCATTAGGACTGGGAATCTATACATGCAGGACAGCAGCAAATGCTAAGACAATGGGAGATGAGTTAGACAAGCTCGGTCTCAAGCCTTACAGCAAGAGACAATCATTTGACCCTCATGGTGTCTACGCTAGCCAACTTGAGAAAAACTATGCTCATATATCCGCCCTTGAAGATTTTTGGGCTAATTGTACAGATGAGTTCAAGGTGCGAAGGCGTAGTTATAGCAGACTCACTCTTCACCAGATGAAAGACTGCTTATCAGAAGACATAGAAGGGTTGTCAGATGATGATGAGGATGTGCTTCTCCCGATGTATACTCAGAAGCGAATTGCAGATCAGCCCCTTCCTCAAGTTAATTGGGCTAATAAAGAGTCTCTCTCAGTTGAAGACAGGACAAGACAATTCCTCAAACATAGCAAGGTCTTCCTAGTGCTTAAAAAGAAGAAATCCATACCAGCAGCAGAGCCGCCAAGAGTACAGCCGTCATTTCCCTCCTCGTCCAAAGCAAAGTCAAAAGGGAAGGGCGTAAGTCAGTCTCAAGATGGTGTGAAGGGCAGCAGGTCAACCAAAAATGTAAGAAGAAGGTTAGACTTCTCAAGCATAGTCATACAGGAGCCATCAACAGTTGAAGCAGAAGCTCCTCCAAAAGAGCCTATACCTTAGAAGGAGACAGAAGAAGCGCCCTTAGCACATGACTCCATACCATTGACAGGGTCCTCACCAATCCACATTGACCTTGATATTGAAGATGATGAAGAAATTGCAATTGTACCTCCTAAGGAAGTTAGTAAAGATACTACCGTGTCTTGGCTTGAGAACTCCTTGGGAAGGGTAATAAGAAGGCCTTCATATCAGGTGAATTTTGATGACCTTGATAACATCTATCAGGAACCTCCTAAGAAGAAAGCAAAGAAGCAAGTTCACTTTGATAGGAATCTTGATAACGAGATAGTCATGGAGACTGCATTACCCCCAGAGGACAAGAACACGGAAGAGGTGAATATGGATGACTTCGTGGTGGTCAAGGCTAATCTTGGTAGAAATACCAGACATGTAGATGTGAGTCTATTCAGAGTTGTGTCCGAAAGTCTTCGGGAAAGAGTGCTCAAGGATGGAGAAGACAAGGCAGCCCTCAAGGCTGAAATACAGCAGCTCAGGCTTTACATCTCTAACCTTGTTCATGGTTCTTCACAGGCGACCCAGCTGCTGCCCCAGGTTTAGAGACACCAGTTGATCATCATCAATTGAGACAATTGGTTATTTGTGGGAAAGAAACTCAAGAGTGGATCAAGAGTTTCATTGTCAGAGGAAAGGAGATCTTGGCACGGATGTTTCAGTTAAGAGAAAATGCTCATGAGCTACATCAAGGTATCCAAGGGTTTGAACAAACAGTGGCTGAAGTAAAACCAAGGCATGAAATCATCATTGCTGATTTAGATACAGCCTATGGTTCAGCAGTTTCAAAAGAACACAAGAGGCAGATCCTTGCTTGGAGAGGGCGTCATGTTTTCAAAGTTAAAACTTATGAGAGGACATCCGAAGAGTTTATTGCCTATAGACAAAGGGTGATCGAAGCTCTTCTTTTCATCAGTGAGTTTGTCACAGAGATTCCTTCTCGATACAATCTTGAAGATGGTTCCTACATCGGGCTTGATGAAGTGCAAACTCAATTTCAGAGTGTTGTCCACAGCTGTGATGGCAGCAATACAGTTGGCGGGAGGATGAGCCATATTTCGATGATGTCAACAAAGTTTGAAAAGGCGGCCAATGAGGTCGAAGATTTCCTTAGGTCAGTTGCAGATGGTGAAGATATTCTAGAAAAGCGGTGTTTTGCTATTGATGGCATAGATGCACCAAACCGGGACACAATTTCTAACTTTCTAGCGGATGTGATTGAACTTTAAAGCAGCTTTCTTCCCGCTTTCTTTCTATTCTTGGAATAATTCTTATCCATTCTTTGAGAAGAGAAAGAAGATAAATGTAATAGTTGGCGTTTCCCGCTTTTCCTGCTTTCTTAGGTGTTAGATGTTATCTTCTTTCTAGATTTAGTAATAAAGCTTGCTTGCTGAGCAAGCCCTAGATTGTGAAAGCAAGGAGATTTTAGGGTTCCCTACTCCTCTGCTTGCCTATAAATAAGAGTCTTTGCTCATTAGTTTTTTTTAACCATGCTAGTGATAATAAAATGCTGAACCTATTGTGCCTTCTATTTGTTACTCAAGTGTTGTTCAATTGTTTTATGATAGCAAATTGTTGAGTTTCTTTTACCCAACAAGGAGTTATTGTAATTGTTGTTCCTATTGTGTAAGAACAAGATTGCAAGCCTCTTTAGCTGCAATTTCTTGTTCCAGGCATGTTAGTAGTTAGTTTTGTTCCAGAAATTTGAGTAATAAAATCATGAGCGTCCTTTGCCTTGATATAACATCTCAGATTTCCGTTATTTGTGTTTTGCTTTTATGATCTTGATTTCAGCTTACATTGAAGTGTGTAGATGTTTGTTGAGAAAGAGTTTATTGAAGCACTTTGTCAGAGATTCAACCTTGTTCATTTCTAGTTTCTCTTGCTCTGCATATTACTTGAGAAGTTAGAAACATCTTTAGTTTAAGTTAGTCGTAGTTGAAGTTTTTAAATCAAAAAATATCAGCTGCAGCGTTTGCGTTTAATAAACCTTGTGCTCTAAGCTGATCAAAAAGATGGGCAACTTAGTTTTAGTTTACTTTCTTTCAACACCATCAGCAAGAGAGAGCTTCCCCTCCTAATTTGAAGAGCAGTTTTACTGTGCATAGCTATCTGTTTCAAATACGCATTCCAAAGGTGCAAATTTAAATGCCAACATGCTTTCAATCGGCTCATCGCTTTGAGATGCACCAGCATTTGAAGAATGGGATTCCACTTCAGCCATTAAGTTATAAGTTAGAGTCACATTTCTTCGCTGTAGCTCTTGGACTTGTTGATCCACCCACCGCTGTGAATATTTGACAACTAGCCTCATCAAGGTGGTTAAGTCCGCGAGCTCTAGTTCTAACCATTTCACAGGAGGAAGAGGCCGATTCTCATCAAAGCCTAGTTGGACATATTCTCCATCGTCCTTTAGCTGATCAGGCACATGGAGAAGCTTAGTTGTTCTGATTAAGTCCACTAACAATCTGGACCATAGTTTTTTCCTGATTTCATATTCATCTGCAGCATTTGCCCAAAAATCCTCCAGGTCTACCTTATGTTTATACTTCCTTCCATTCATGATCCCCATGTGGTGGTGAGGATCGAAATCAGCCCTGGACAGGTAAGATGTGAATGGGTACCATTGCATCTCCAACTTGGCACTTTCAGCTGCCTATGCCGATGGACAAGACTCTAGCATATTCCCGATGAAAAATGGAAAGGTAATGGTTGCCTTCTACTTTGGTCTTTGGAGGCTTTCGTATGTTTCCAACTGCCTGAGGACTTTGAGCAAGACCATCCTGTTGGTAGGATAAATCGGAAGTCAGCAACGACATCCGGTGAATCCTTGAACTCTTATGTAGGTGAATCTTGGAAACTGGATAAACCAGGATCCATATTTGTTGATCAAGCTCTTGGCCTCATGAGTGAGCCTTTGATGAGTTCCTCCTTGTAATATTCTAGTAACGTACATCAGGAAGGCATAATCTACCTTTCTGAAGTGGGCCTTCTTGCTGAGCTACAACTGTGGATAACAATCATAGGACTTGAATTCATTTTCACCATTGCCTACCACGCCTTTGCAAATTAATCCTATGTATTTGTAAGTTCTAGCCAATAGGTAGACAATGTAGGAACTCATATAAAAAGACTTTGTCCTTTCCAAATTTATCAACTGTTCATGGAGATTGTCACTGATTATCCGTGACCAATTGAACATCTTGACATCCGAGGTGATCTCATCAATAAAGTAATACATCCATGTCTCAAATGGCACACCTTGAGGGCTGCCCATTACTTTGTTTAATAGCAAGATGATATCTTCGTACTCCTCCTTGAAGTCAGTACGAAGCAATTTCTTCAGCATTTTCTTGATAGAAGGCCTCGGTTTCTCTAACCACACCTTATTGATATTTGTTGCACAAAGCTCCATCTGCTCCTCATAAAGTCTTTTGGCATCCTCTTTGGTTTTGTAGGAAGTCTGGTTATAACTTGGTATGCCAAACACTTCTTGAATGGCTAACTCTCCAAGATGGGCCAATATTCTCCCATCTGGCGCAATGATTTGCCTCTCTTGTGCATTGTAGTATATGGCGCATTCTACCATCAATTCAGCACACTCCACAGTCGGTGGAAATCCAGCTGCTTGGACAATGCCATTCCGCATCATCCAGCGAGCAATAAGTGTTGGCAGGAATCCATCTTGCTCACATTCTCTTCTTGAAATCTTTGAAATCTACATGTCCAAGGTTGGCGTATGTGACATTCCTCCACTTGGAGTTGATTTTTTATTCTAGCTATAGTCCTTTACTGACGAACTTCATTTGGGCCTTTCTTGAAGGTTGTCCCCTGGTGGTCATCAACCTGCAAGAAACATGAAAAATATTAATTTTAAGATTTTAATTCTAATTTCTTTGGACCCTTTCTCTCGAAATTTTCACCTTCAGCCCGTTGAAAAGTTAAATTCTGTGAAAAATCAGACTGAAATTGGCTAAGCACGTAGCAAATTTTGCAAGAATAGATGAATAAGACATAAGAAGAATGGACGAAATCTGTCAAACTTGGATTCTGAACCTTCAAAATTGTATACTTTTGACGGTAACTCTGCCTTGAATTTCAGAAAATTCTGCCTTCAACTCAGAAAAAGCACGTTATTATTTGGAAATTCAATCGTTTAATTCAGAAATTTTACTTCGTTCTTTGTGCTCCACTTTGAAAAATTACTTTATCTCCAAGAATTTTCTTCAAACATTTATCTTTTGTAACCCTGGGAGAGCTAAAATTTTCTTACAATCGAACTTTGAAAGAATGAGTTGAAAATGACAAGTTCGACCTCTTATAAAGTTGAAGAGTATGTTTTTTCTCTAGATTCGTCGAACCTGGTCTTGCTTTATTTCGTCCACCATGGCAATTTAATCTTTACTGAAAATCTTCAAGACAAGTTTCTATTTTTTATCAGGGCGCCATCCTTAGCCAAAATCTTCTTGAGTTGGCATAAAATCTTTTAGATTTTCTTCCTGAGTTCAAAAATTTTCGAAGTGTAGGACATTAAAAATTTCTTCAAAGTGTTGGAAAATATCCTAAGTGTTCAATTTTGATTTTTCCAATCTTTTAAATCATGGTAAATTATGGCGAAATTTACTTGTCCTTGGCTATCCCCTTGACGAATTTTACCCACTTAGCTCCATGCCGGACTTGAGGCTTGCTTGGACATGTTCATGTGTGGGCAGACTTGGCACTTGTTTGAACATTTTCCTAGCTAGGCGGACTTCAAGTCTTCCTTGCCATCTCCTATTTGTCTATGGCAAACTTTACCTTGGTCTTCCCATTTCATCCTTGGCCGGACTTTTAACTCTCTTTGCCATCTCCCATCTTTCCTCTAGGCAGACCTGTTGTACCCAAACCAATTTTTTTTGCTTCACTAAGGCATTTTGCTAAATATAGTCTTAACCTTGTTAAAGTGATGTCAGAAGGTCATTTTTCGGTTTTTCAAATATGGAGCTTGTGTTAGTTTCATGTCAGTCTGTTACTGAAAAATTTTGAGAAAAGTGAAAATCTGAAGGAAGATCGTCAAATTTTTCTATCTTTGGAGAGGGAAGCACATTTTCAAAAAGGCGCCCTATCTTTTAGGGGCTCAGATCCTGTTTTTAGGGTTTGTCATCTCCAACAGACATTTGTCCGGCACCATGTCAGCTTCGCGACGAGCTATCAAGCCTGTCAAATTGACCTGTTTTGCTCTCAAGTTACGGGAGATATAGCGGAAAATGAGAGAAATGACAAAATGGCCAACACTGGAGGGAAAAGAGCAGCTTTTAAAAAAGGCGCCCATCTTTTTGAGGGGTCAAATGAAGGTTTTTGACTAAATGCCACCTAAGATGTTTGTCTCACATTTGCTCAGGCTTCGTAATGCATCCGTCAGTGGGTGAATCTGAGTTGCTAGATTGCCTGAGCAAGAGGTCAAACATGGGGTTAAATCTTGGTCAAAATATTAAGGAAAAAGCAAAAAAGCACATTTTCAAAAAGGCGCTTGAGCTTTTGAAGCCTTTAATGCCTTCTTTTTGGCGATCTCAGGTTTTCAACTTGTCCGTGTTACATCCAGTTATCCGTTGCCTGTCTCCGTCAGATCAGAAGATGACTCAACAGCCTGCAGTCGGAGGTTTAGTGATATTTTGGTCAGTTCCAGAAATGGCTCTCTGTGGAGGAAAAAGAGTACCTTTTCAAAAAGGCACCCTTGATTTTCACCCCTCAAATGATGTTTTCTAAAGAAATGTGCCTTTACAGTTACCGTGTGGAATGAAGTCAGCTCTGTAGTGAGCCAGTTATCCAGTCCTGAAATTCTGTCAAACAGAAGTTATGGAGGATTCATTTTTCCCTTCGTACGAGATGAAGATGGAGAAAATTTGACTAAGTCTGAGGAAAAGCGCAGCTTTTGCAAAGGGCGCTTGGATTTTTGAGCCTTTAGATCTTAGTTTTATGGTCTGCAGTCTCAAGGAGTCTTTTGATCAATTTTGGTCCTGCTCTGCAATGCACCTGTTAGCCAGTCAATCGGTGAGGTCAGTCAACCAGTGTCAGGGATTGAACAGAGGTCTCGGAAGAAGGTCAAATTTCAGTTTTCATGAAAAATGGCTAAGTCTGGAGAAAAACGCCAAAAGTCAAAGTTGATTTTTCAAACTTAAAATCACATGTGCGCCTAAAAGAGGAATTTTGAATATTATTTAAATATTTGAATTTTGACTTTCAATTGAAGAGAACGATTTTTGGGTTGTCATCTCCAGTTAACATCTTTGCATGTTGAGTGCTTTGTCAGTTTTGCATGTTGAGTTACTGTTTTGCATGTCCACTTAACTGAAGTGCATGTCAAAAGTCAACTTAAGCTTTAATGCATGGCGCATTTTTGGATTTTTGTGAAGTTTTTGAAGATGGCGCTTCAATATGGATTGTTTAACTTTAGTCTCTAAAGGTGATGCCTTAGGATTTCCAACTGAAGTTTCTAAAGCATGGTTTTTGAGTTTCAAGGATGGCGACTTCAATATGGATTTTACAACTGAAGTGTCAAAGATGGCGACTTTTAGTCTTGAAGATGGCAACCTATTTAGGGCATTTTTGTCTTCAGTTAACTGTTTTAAGAGCCAATCATTGGCTAGGCATGGATTTTTTAGGTCCAATCACAATTCAAGCACCATTTTTAGGTTTGCATGCATTTATCACAACTTTTGGTGATGAAAGTCTATTTATTCAGACTTAGGTGTCCATTATTCTTCATCCCAAGCTAAGAGAAATACGTTTTTCTTGAGAAAACAGTGTTTTGAAGGTGCTACAGGTGTCAAATTTCAGCGTTCTTCTTAGCAACGGATTCAGTTTGTTCAGAAGAACAATATTCCAGGCTTTATTTTCAATTTGCATGCAGGTTTCATCGAATTCAAGACAGAGATAGGCGAATTCTACAAAAGCAGAGCAAATAAAACCTTCTTTCTTCTGTCTTATTTCTTTTATTTCTCATCTTAGGTACTTTCTACGCATGTCAAAGAAATTCAACATATTTTCAGAGTTTGATCATCTGGGTTCGAGTACTTCAGCATTTGCAGCAAACCCCATGTCTTAGATTTTTTCGAGAAAATTGCCCCGTAGCCTTCATTATGAAGCTCAGTGCTTTTTTCTGAGAATCTCTTTGCATGTGGGTCTAAAACTCAATTTTTCGAATTTTTATTGATCTGGGTTGTCTTAGAATTTGATTATGCACAAAACTCACGTTTCAAAAAAATTCCAAAATTTTTTCCCGCCATAGGCTATTTTTAGCCTTGTCTAGAGGTTTTCAGCCTTTTTGGAAAGTTGTCAGAATATATTCGAATTCACAATCAAAAGTCTTCATTTTTAAAATGCAGTTCAATCTCATTGATTATAGAACCAAATCAGTTCTTCTACATGATTTTGTTAAAACTTTAGACACGGACTTAGGTGAGTCTATCCAGTGGTTAACTTGAGCAGTTTGGAGAGTGTTAGCAGCAATTCATTGAGAAATCTTGAACGTTTCGGGTTGCTGGCAGCAGCATCTATTCATGTCTCTGCTTTTGATCTTGAGTTTGTTCTTGCTTGCATCAAGCATTACGACTTGTCTTCACGACAAATCAGATCAGCTGATGGGAGAGTTATCTGCAGTCTTAAGCCGAAGGATGTAGAGAAGTGCTTTGCTATTCCTTCTCGTTCAGATAATTTCACTGTGGTTATTGAGGCATGTGAGAAGATATGGGATGGAGATCAAGAACGATCGCAGAGAAAGGTGGCTCAGAGATGGTTAAAGGTTCAGAAGACTAACATGCCTAAAAAAGGTTGGTCGTGGTGAATTCGAGGACAAGGTTGTTGTTTTGATAACTTTGTTTAATTGAGTTATAGGTCAATAAGATGCTAGCACTTTCCGATCATGGATGTTTTACATCATTTCCAGGATCCTTGATGGCACAGAACATTTTGACTGGGCTATGTTGATCAGCGATTGCCTACATCAGCAGATTACTGATTTTCTCAGGTTTCATGAGTTTCATATGGTGTCTTACTTGGTCTACTTAGTTGCATCTCAAGGCAGCTATAGACACCTAAAAACTAACGGGACTCTTGGTGTTCAGCGTGTTCACGAGTACTATTCTCAGTTGAAATTTTCTAAAGCTGAACAAGATTTCCGAGCAGTGAATGATCACTTTTCCATGAGGACAGTCAGAGATCTTGACAACGAAATGCACATCCGTATTTCTGCAGAAGCAAAAT
Organism: Sequoia sempervirens; assembly: GCA_007258455.2. Classification (NCBI taxonomy): domain Eukaryota; kingdom Viridiplantae; phylum Streptophyta; class Pinopsida; order Cupressales; family Cupressaceae; genus Sequoia; species Sequoia sempervirens. The sequence continues at coordinate 16,261 of VDFB02366971.1, read as the reverse complement.
CAGCGATGGAGACTTGGGCAGATTGGTTTATCCAATTCACTACTTTCACATACATCCGGGTTTATGGATATGTTGGAGAGCCTTTGATGTTACCAAGGTACCCTTCAGACAAGATCATCTTCATGGAATTTCTCAGACAGGTTCAGCACGTTCACTCCTTTCTTCGTAGTCGTCATATGTCTGCAGCTTCTTTTTCATTTGGATTGGGCATTTTCACATGCACAACTGCAGCAGATGCCAAGTATATGTCAACTGAGATAGAGAGATTCAAACTCAAATCCCATACTGAGAGGCGTTCCTATGATCCTTTGGGTAATTATGCAGCCAGGTTGGAGCAAGGGATTGCACATAAGCCAGCACTTGAAGATTTCTGGGCTAATTGTGAAGATGAATTCGAAGTTCGTCGTCGTCACTATTGTAGACTCACAATCACTTAGCTCTCTGATTACCTATTAGAGGATGTTGATGGTCTATCAGATGATGATGGAGAGGTTCTTCTCAATTCATATGTCAAGGATCAAATTGCTTGGCAGCCACTTCGCTCACCAGATTGGTATGCTAAGGAGAATACTTCTATTGAGGATGTGTCTACATTAGTTATCAAGACCAACAAGCAGTTCTTGGAGAGCAAACGAAGGCGAAAGTCAGTTCCTACAGAGCCGCAAGTGGATTTTTCTTCATTGCCTTCTACTTCGAGGTCAAGGCCTCGGGTCAAGGCTATTGTGACACCACCTAAAGGAGTTAGACTAAGTGGAAACACAAGAGGGAGGACTACTGGTAAAAGGAAGCAGAAGCAAGTAGAGAATGCACCTGAGATCGCAGTGGAGACAGTCATTCAGGCTGAGCCACGTGTTTCACCTCCTGGTTCACCACACGTGCAGCTTATTGATATAGATTTAGAGCCTAAGATACTAGTTCGAGAAGAATCGGAGATAACCGAACCACCACAGGTTCATACATCAGGGACACTCTCTCCTCGAACTGATAATATTGTTCAATCTTGTTGGCTCGAGAGAACTTTGGGGAGACAGAGGCGAGAACCTTCATACAACCTTGATTTATTATCAGAAGAGGTCGAACAAGAAAATCAAGAAGCAGGTGCATATCGAGAAGACTCCAAAGTCAGAGATTGTTATAGAGGTTGCTACTCCTCTAGAGGGTAAGAGCCTAGATGAGATTGAAGTCGATGACTTTACTTTCACCGAGGCAAATCTTGGCAAGACCACTTGAGAAACAGACGTGAGCCTTCTTAAGATTGTCACCAATAATCTTGAAGAACACATCACGAAGGATGGAGAAGATAAGGCATTGCTTAAAGCTGAGAACAGTCAACTTCAACAATATATCTCTGATCTTGTTCATGGAAATTCGAGTGGAGCACCTATTCTTCCACAGAATACACCTGCAAAACAACAAAAGTTGGATCAGTTAGTCAGTCATGGCAGACTTCTGGATAACTAGATTGAAGGCTTCATTGTTACAATTCAGCATCTTCTTATGGATTCGTATCAATTGAGGAGTGATCCACATAAACTTCGTCAAGAGATCCAGCTGCTCAAGATTTCAATTGCAGAGAGTTTAGCCAAGGATCGAGTTCTTGTATCTCAGTTGTCTGTTGCATATGATGCTTTGGAGCTTGATGAAGATAGAGAGAAGGTTTTCACTTGGAAGGAGCAGCACCTTTTCAAAATGGAGATATGTGAAGATTTCTACCAAGTTGTTTTCACTAAAGGATAATGTTGTCGGAGCTCTTGCACTTGTTAGTGGCTTTGTTGTTCAGATCCCGTGTCATTACCTTCTTGAGGATGGCACGTATATTGGACTGAACGTAGTGCAAGCTGAGTTTGAAAAGTTGATTCGTGATAGCCTTGAGGGAGATCCTGTGGCGGCTAAGTTGGAGAACATTTCAGTAATTTCAACTAGTTTCAAGAAGGTGGCTAAAGATGTCAGAGAATAGATGCATACAATCAAGGAGAGTGACAGAGAATTGAAGAAACATATTATTGTTTTGGACAGCGTCAAAGTGTCAAAAGACAGTGTGATTGATGAGTTCCTGGACAAGGTGTTGGGCCGAGATAACTTGGAGTGATCTGCCAGTTGGGACCTACAATTAGTTTTGAGGATAAAGTCAGGAGCAGCAGTTAACTCAACTTTCAGTCTTGAGTTCACTTGCTGATTTCATACATGCTTATCTCTTCCTTGGGATTATCTTCACAGGAGTTAGGATTAGGGTTTTTCAGTTAACTGAGGGTAGTATTCCAGTTAACTTTGCTTTCAATAAGGACATGCATGCTTGGACATTGTCCATTTAGATTAGATGTACTGGTTAACTGATGGTAATTTTCCAGTTAACTGTATAGTTTGCTTTGTTAGGGTTTAGCAATAAAATCTTGCATGCATTGCAAGACTGTAGTTGACTCAAGGTGATTTTAGGGTTCCCTACACCTTTTGATGTCTATAAATAAGAGCTTTTGCTCATTTGTACGTAACTTTTGCACAAGAGAGAAATATATGTTGTGCCTACCTTGCCTTCAATATTGTCCATTCTGTATCTGTTCATGTGTATTTACTGTTATGATGAATTATTATGCCACTTGGGTTTCATGCAATTATGATGGTGAATTCTTTCCTTAGTTAGATTGATTCTATTTTGTGTTCAATAAGCTTGTTCAAATTGAGCTGATAGATGTGCCACCTTGCCTTCAAGTTGAGAATTTGTTCTTGTTTATCGTATGGTGTTTTGTGAATCATAAACTTGTTTAGATTGAGCTGATAGATGTGCCACCTTGCCTTCAAGTTGAGAATCTATACTTGTTTATCGTCAAATAATCATTCCTGCTCCATTTCTTCATGCTCTGTTTTCTTGAGGAAACTGGATAGTTTTAAAGTAGTTAGCTTAGTTGTAGTTAGTAATCTGCGAAACCAGAAAATACTTAGCTGCAACGTATATAGTTTTCTTGAAAGCCTTGTACCTCTTACAGCTGAGACAAAAAGACAAGATATAGTTTAGTTTATTTCCCTTTTCAGGTACTTTTGTCTGGCACAACAAGAGAGCTTCCCCTCCTAATTTGAAGAGCACTCATTGCGTAGTGTGCATAGCTGTCTGTACCAACTTATACTCCAGAGGTGTTAGTGTTTACGCCAACAAGACCATCAATACTTAGGCATTTTTCCCCTTGGCCTAGGGCAGACTTCATCATGTGCTTGCCATTACTTCCTTGACACTTAACCATATTTTGAAATTTTATTCTCCAAGCTATCAACACTTAGAAAATTTTATGAGGTTTCCTTCCTTCTTCTTGGCTGCGAATGTAACAACCCGACCCCTCCGTAAAATAAAATTTCGATAAATTACCTCCTAAAAGTAAGTAAACATGTTAACATGTCATTGCATTAGAATTTTTCTTTTCCTTTATTGATAAAACGTGAACAAATTGTCATGTTAGTTTACAATAAAGATTCCACTTCAATATAAAAACTTCACAATACATGAAACAAGAATACATACCTTAACTATCATAGCTCCAATGAGCTTTAAAACAAATAGTAGTAAGAAGGTCCAGGAGATCGTCCTTTCAAATCTTGGTACATCGGCCGCTTGCTGTGGAGGAGAAACATCACTCGGGCGCTTTTCCGCCAACCACGGACTTATAATGCGGTCCCCCGCACACCTATCGTTAGATAGATGGCCCTCCCTTCGAAGAAGAGATTGGTAGGGCATCCTTTAACGATTACCAACTGAGCATAGTGCTGTGTCCTACATAACTAGAACCTTGCTATTACACAATCTCGAACTAGTACTCGGATCACAATGAACTGACAGTGTAGTCTCAACTAACTCACGTCTACGTGGCAGTCGTACGTTTCACTACTTTGGCCAAAGTATTATCATTCAGTACTTCGAATGAAGGTCATCTATCATAAACACTACTCAGGGCCGATTTGCATTAAGGCTTTCTTACACTATGCGTAGGTTAGTCCTTCCGGGGTAGTGCGTACCCTAGACCTCCTACATCACGCTAAACTACTAGAAATGAAAAGCATAACAAGTAACTCAAAGTCCTCTCCTTTCCTGGAAATCAATGCCTAGGAGTTACACAAGCTTCACTAAGTTAACCTTAATGACTTAAGCTGAAAATTGTTACTTGACTCGATGCTATCATTCCCGTCCTAGTATTTAGTACCTACTTAAACATATACTCTTCATATGGAGTTAATATTAAGCAAACACTTTATAATGTATCTAGATTTCCAGTGTAGTTTGTACACTAATGCAAGCAATGCATACAAAAGAAAACATACAATACTATTACTTAAATTCCACAGCCTTATCTTTGATTATGAATTCTAAGTGCAAATCCTAATCTTTGCAAGCATTAAAGAATAGAACAAAATATCACATTCTTATCCTTGTACATTCAGTAAACAGGAATTCAACCCTTGATCAGAAACTCTTCTATAGTATGAACGAATAGAATGCCTATTGAACTTTAGAAGTATATTAGAATGGAATAAGAAGGTGAATAGCTTGCCTGATATATATAAAAATACTCTTATGCAGATGGTGATTTAGATTGAGTTTGAAGCTCCTTTTTCCTTCAGTCAAAAGATCTCCAGCCTTCTTGTTATTGACAGAGAACTTTCAAACCAGAATGAAGGATAATCTCTATCCTTTAGTGTTAAACTCAGAATTGATGACTGGCAGAAATGAATAATGCAATGATACTCTCAGATATACTATCACAGCCGAAATTACTCCCACTCACAGTAAAATACTCAGAAAAGAATTGTTCTCCAGATGAATTCGCACACAAAAGCTCAACTCATAATTTAGCAAAAGGCGTGATTTGAAGAATGAAGTAACGTCCTTTATATAGGGTCCCTGCTCAACTAATTTGCTATTAAGAAGGTAAGAAAAATGCCAGACATCTACAGAATATTTCAAACTTGCAATGTGGCGAATTAAGGAGGTGATTCGACCTTTTAAGATGACAGCAATTTGCAGAATAAATCAACTCATATGGCGGATTTTGACAGCTCAAGTCGTTCTCCAGATTTTAGGTTAATTTGATATAAATGATTTGAAAAATTCGTTTCAAATGATAGGTCGAGCCTGCAACAATCCACGTTGCCATTTCAGACGCCTTAAGAATAGTTTTTGGCCATTATTTATTGACCTATTCTTTGCCCTCGCGCTTCAGACGCGTTTTTCTCCAGGCGCGCGTAATTTCTCACGCGATTTATGAACTCGGTAGAAGAAAATGTATTTTCTTCTTTTCAAATGTTAATAAAATCACAAATGAAATATTTGTCATTGTTTTATAAGGAGGGCGATTCAATAATCTTTAATATTTTCATTTGAAATGTTTTCACGGGATATGGCATTTCATTTTAAAATGATTTAAGGCTTCCCAATTATATTGCCTTTAATAGCCAAGGTTCGATATTTCATATTGAGATTAATATTTTCTCCATAGTCAGGTATCGAAATATTCCTCCATTGATTAAGGATTCAAATCCTTTGCGTTCTATTTTTATTCTCTCGAATATTTATATGTGTCATTTAAATTTATACATTTCACATTTTAATATCACACATTTATATATTTATTATATATGTATTTCAATTAAGTGTAATAATTTTAAATATATAAATATATATAGTTTTCGACATTACATCGTGATATTTATATATATTTACATATATGTAAATATTACCTTAATATTAATACATATATTTTAAATATATAAATATATATAATATATTTACATATATGTTTATGTATTTATGTCAATATTCATAAATATTATCACATCCTTAATATATACATTTATACATAAATATATATGTAAATTTGCTAGGCAATAATATTAAATATTATTTTCATTACAAATATCAGGCGGAATGAGTACATATATACACCTGTGTTTACGTATATATGCGTATATACATGTCGACACATGTGTACGAGCATATCCGTCTGCTTGACATACACATGTATTGATATGTCTGTACATATAATTACGTGTTCACCATGTATAGATGTACGTGCGTTCCCATTCAATCATTCACATCATTCATACTTGGGTCATGGTATAGCAAGTCTAACGTTTAAACAATCGCATCCCTAAAGCATAAAGAAGTGAATTCAGAATCCTTATGGTCAATAAACAAGCCTACGGATGACTTACCATTATCTTGACAAACAGACTTGGCTTACTCAATCTATAGTATGTGTGTGTATGCTCAATTTGGTAATTGTTACTGTTTACCCGACCAAGTTCCTCCCCGAATGATGTCTCTCCTTTGTCCGGAGGAACAGTCTTCATACCTGCACATCATGACATGACATCGGCAGTCATATGCTCATAAAAAGGTAAAAACATCTCACAAGTTAGAATAACATTATTCTATAATTCTATGCAACATTCATTCAAAATTACATCAATTGAAGTAACAATCAAATGAAACCATCATTTAAATAGAACGCCATTATTGATAATAAAAACATCATTGTTTTATTCACTATAAAGATTCAAACATTACAATCAATTGCCCTATGCAATAGTAGCTATAAAATCAGGATGTAACAGCGAAGACTTCATGACATGTTTGCCATCTTTTCTTCAGCTTGGGCGGACTTCACTTGATCCTTGCCACTTCTTGGCGGACTTCACTTCATGCTTGACATTTCTCTAACTTGGGCAGACTTGAGGTTTTTTATGCCATCTTGTCTAGGGCGGACTTCACATGGCCTTGGACACAATATCTCAAGCTTGGGCGGACTTTACCTTAGGCTAGGCATAGCATGGCGGACTTGGAAGTAACTTGGACATGTCTTGCTTGGACTAGGGCGGACTTCAACTTTAGCTTGCCATTTCTCATCCTCCTTCTTGGTTGGGCGGACTTTGCTCTTCACATGCCAAGGCTTGACTTGGCTTGATCTCTGCCATATCCATTTTCTTCTAGGTGAACTTCATCCGTGTGCTAAACCATTGCATGGCGAACTTGGTGATGCTTATGCCATGAATTTCTTGCTCTCATCTGGATCATCTGGAACAAAACCCTTGCCTAGAGATTTTTCTTGCTTTTTATACTTGGAGGCACAAAACTTTTATTCTGAAGATGAAAACGCTGACAACATGACCTATGGGACCCAACCCTAGGTCAACTTTCAAAAAAAGCTGAAAAAAAGCAAAAAGCAAAAACCAGGTGAAAAAGCTACTTCCCGGATTGGTTCCAAAGTGCCAAAAATAGAAAAAGCAAAAAACAAAAAAGCAAAATCCCTAAAAAATAGGAAGTATCAAAATTTTCTAAAAGCAATGGTGTTCTTCATCCTCCGAACCTTCTGAGCACTTTGATGACGTCTAGGCACTGTTTTGGGCTTGAATTCTCTAATTGGCTCGGATGATTTTTCAGAACTCTAACTCCAAGCTCCTAATGCATGGACTCTATGAAATTGTAACGCTAAAGCAAAACCTTAAAAAGCAAATTACCAGGGGTCCCCATTTGCAATGGGGCGATGTGTGAAATAGGTCACAACACATCCTAAGGGGGCCTACTACCTCTCTAATTTGCAATAAGGTGAATTCGGTGGCCAACAAATCCATTAATGAAAATTCTACATTTTTCAAAAATCACATCCTTCAAAAAGGATCCCCTTAGCAAGATTTTCTTTCAGAAACGAATTCGTAGCAAAAAGAATCTAAAAACTTTCCTTTGAGAAGGCCATTCTTTTTACCGGATTCCTTGACGAAAGAGATCTTTCAAAAGGATTCCTTGATGACAAGGTCATTTGTGAAAAATGTTATGCGTTTCAATCAAAGTGTCCCTTTGAACAAGCCCCTTACTATCTTCAAGGGTTCCCGAGGGACCCCTTTGAAAGCTTCTCCTTCAATTGTTTTCTCTGGATATGATTGTCTGTCTGAGTGACTTTTACTTGCCTAACATGTCGTGTCCTCAGCTTAACATGTTGCTTTGCAAGAACAAGCACCTACAAAGCCGCTTTTACAATCAAGCTTGGAGGACCAAGCACCTCGTCAAGCTTGCCTTGCAGGACCGAGCAATTGTAAGGACCAATCAGACTCTATGGAGCCTTTCGTTTCTGACCCCCAAAGACTGAAAAACTGTGGCGCCCCCTTCACAAGTCCGAGAACCTATGAAGCACTTTCATTCTACAGGATCAAGCACCTGTAGAACCTTTATTTACCTTCTACAGGACCGAGCACACGTGTAGCCAATTCTACAAGACTGAGCAACTGTAGAACCTTTGTTCACCTTCTACGAGACTGAGCACCAATGGAGCCAATTCTATAGGGACCGAGCACCTGCAAAGCTTTCGTTCACCTTCTGCAGGACCAAGTACCTGTGGAGCCACCTTTCTCTCTTTCATGACAAAGTTTCCCTGCAGGACCGAGCACCTGCAGAGCTACCTCCTATGTGTCTGACTATGCCAAATTGCAATCTGCTTCCTCGACAGTTCAGGTATATTCTCTTCAACTTCTTTCTACTTTATCTTGCATTCACTGACACGTATGCTCGCTAAAGTGGGGGGGAAATTTAATGGAGCGAATTTACACCCCATAGGAAAATTCCCCGTTTACATAACCCTTACCTTAGAAAACAAAACCTGATGATGCAATTCCCACAACAGCCACCTTTCCCCATCCACCAACTGCTCGTTTTCGTGTTAGTGGACGAATTTTGTCAAGGACGCGAGCACTCCATACGGACGACCTGACAAGATTCCTATCTCTAAAATCCGTAGAGGTGTTACGTTTCTCCATTGGTGACAAAGCATAACGTCTCTACCTCCCTTGGCCGATGCCAAACAGTGTTTTGCCTCCTTTCCATTCAAATTGCCTAATTCTTCATTCTATCCCTCTTCTTCAATCTTCTTCACGCTTCTTGGCTTATACACACTCTCTTAGCTTCACTATCACACTTTCAAGCTTCATCACCACTCCATTGTAGCTGCAAGTTGTTGCTTTCTTCGCTCCTCCACTTTGTTTGTTGCAACAACGTTGTTGTTGGAGAACTTGCAAGCTCACTCCTTCCTCTACTTGCCTTGAGAGCACGTAGCTGTGAAGGTGATATCTTCCATTGTCCATTACTTTTCCATCATTCTATTTACATAGGAGCATACTATTATTGGTGTTATTGCTTGGCACTTCCATTCCCATACATCTCTTTATCATTTTCTATACTCATTGCTATCTAGCTGTCTGTGGAGGTGGAAGCACCAAAGCGAGGGCCTCACTGAGGCAGTCCTCTAAAAACAGCCCCAACATTTTCCTTGTTCTTGTGTGTGTAGGTGTTCTTGTGTGGAGCTCTTTGAGTATTTGACTCTCAGGTAGGAAGGTTTTCTTTTCTCACCCCCTCTTCGTCAATTCAAGCGTAGCTTAGTTAAAGTATTCTTCTTGTTGTATTTCATTCCTATACCTTTTATGTTATTATGTCATAGCATAAAACACCATTAGTCAGGCTATTAGTTGGATTTCCGGTATTTCAATCTATCCCTGGGACCTTCTGTCTGTACGAACGCCAGCACGCCACTGAGACACCATGGCGCCGCGTTGGAGTCCATATCCTGCATTGTCATACTCAGGCAGAGAGCTATCTAAGAAGCAGGTTGGACTCTTGAAATCAACTTATTCGACCCTCTAAAACACTCAGGTTAGCAGAAGGACAGCAGCAACCAGATTGATCTTCCTTTTCAGCCTTAGCACCTTAACCTTTCTAAATCATTTGGAAAACTTGAGGTAGATCAAGGCAGCCTGTTGTTTAGGACTCTCCTGTGACCTGGAGTCCCAAAGCAATTGGTCCCCCTCCTCTACACAAACTGCACCTTGGAGCATCATGCACCCAATCTTCACCATAATAGTGATGCCATTTTTATTTTCGCAAGATCAAACCACCCAACTTCAAGGTCGATACACACCATAACATGACGCACAGTACCTCTATATGTACACAATAACATACTAATCGTGTATCATACCATTCAAACTTCCTTAACACATTCATTCAACTCTGAGATATGGATTCTATAGACTACACGCTGAGACCAAGGTACCAGATACAACAGTAATAATGTTTCCTCTTCAAAAATGCACCCCAACTCCATCTATGGCTTGACTCCAAATATTGAATATGGTGGAATTCACATCTCTCTAGCACCCTCCATTCACGCAACCGAGAAATGTATAAGATTACTTCCTTTTTAATATTTTGAACATTACATAACACAAGCTCCTTGCTCACTCCCAATACGCAATCTTCTCAACAGTTCACCTCATACACAAGCCCATATATTTTCTTACAACTTCAAAATTACAGCACATAACGTAGACAACTCCACCAACTCCACTAAAAAAAATTCATCACATTTTGCGACTTGCTCGATGAAATTTAACTACCATCGAATTGCCCTCACACACTCGACATAGAATCTCCATGAATCATTTTGGAAATTGGTGGAAGATATTGAAAATAACTCACAATGCTCTATCACCACACCCAATACAGAACCCGTTACACACCCTAAAAGGAAGCAAAGGCAAATATCTTTAATGCACACATCAATTAACATAGACCACCAAAATACTTTAATACATGAACCACGAACATGAAGAAGGCCGTTACAAGATGAAACAGAACGACACATATCAAAGGCCACATCCTCAACCACAGCACACGACTTCATAAAAAAATGGTATTGCTATGACATCGTGGAGAATAATGCAATCATCGCCCTCAACACATATAAAAATGTAGTGTACTTAATTCATAATTCCACCTCTAATAAATCATTACATTTAAATGCCACAAAAGCCTTCATAGGACAACCATACTGAACCTCCAAATTTGAATTTATGAGCCGCCTTACACAAGTCGTCGCTAGATAAGGAGAAACCGCCTCACTAAGAAGAATAAACTGTCACGAAAAATAGCTACCACAATAAATTGAGTCAAGCGTGAAGATCCATAAAAAATAGTTGCCCAAACTTCTAAACCATAGACAAGTCGAGGCTGACACATTATGTTGAGTAAGTAGTCCTTCCATGGTGGCACATATGTTGACTGATAATCGACACTAAGTCTAACATTAACTATGTAGGCAACTAGCTCAACCACACAAGCAAGTAGCTCAAACACCTTGACATCAATGACAAAATACTCAAGAGATACAATACCTAAAACCATCAAACAAAAATTAGAAAACCATGTGCTAAAACCACTTAGAAAATGATGTCCAAAATTATCCCCAATCAAAGATGTCTTATGATGTGATATAACATGCATCATAAGTTATTCAACAAGTGTATATCCCCTTTACAGCTCTTTTATGCATCCAACAACTTTTTAGATTTCCTATGCAAACTTCTCAAGGCCATAACTTTTGATCTAGTGGGCTGATTAGGACTATTTTTTTTTAATTAAATTGAAAAGATCAAAGAGATCTACGCAATAGGCATCCCCATACGTGGTGCCAAACAACCGGGAATATATATTTTGGCCAAAAACCGACTTTGTACCCTAGAAATTGAATTCTTCCATTTTATATCTGAAAATCGCACATTTTATAATCTTAACATTGGGAGCAAGGTTGAGACACCTTTCCCAACATTTTGTTTCCTTGTTGCATCTATAAATTCATTGCAAGCGGATTTATGCCTATCTATTGCTAGTTGTTTCCAAGTAACTGAAATGTGACTAAAATATTAATCAGTAACTATTAATATGTTATGTCAACAAGTGGGTTGCAAAAAAAGTCTAGAGAAGGCCAATAATCCCTACTTGACATGCTAGGTCAAATTAAATTTTGATGGCCTATTAGGTTGGAGCTGCTGGGGTTATTTATGACCTATGTTGGCAAGAATCATGTACAGGTGTGGTTACATGGGTACAATACATTGGTACAACAATCTTTTTGAAAGGGTTGGATACTACAAAATCATATGAAAATTATAAATATAATAATATTAAATAATATAAAATAAATGAATAATATTAATTTGTTCAAATATAAATAAATTAATATTAATTTAGTTTATGAAATAGCATTAGCAACTAGATATGCATAATTATATATATTTTATGAGAGGATTAATAGTAATTTATACATATCTTGTTGTCGGCAAGTAATCATGAGGTCCAATCCCCCCATTCGTGTGGTACTAGCGGGCACGTTGTGCCAGCATTGCCAGTCATGTTAACAAGATTTCCCAATGCATTATGGGTTATAGGGGGGCTAAGCCGATGCCTGCAATCTTAAAAATATATATATATTAATCTATACATAAAACTAAAATGTTAAAAAATATAAATAAATTAATAACTATATACATAATATATAAAATAATATATATCATGGTAAAAGCATGAATCTTATAAAGGAAATTATAATATTTAGATAAAGGAAACATCTAAAGAGTATTGTAATATATAAAATGTTAAGCAATCCGTATAACAAAAAATTACAAATATATTACTTACAAATAAAGGGCACCGGAATTTAAATTATTGTATAATGCAACCCAAAAACAACCAACTCATAAGGAAACCAATAGTTTATTCCTAAAGGCTATTGATAAATAATTGCTCTCTCGGTAGCAAGCGACTCAAGAAGCAAATAGATGCATGCAAAAACATTCTCTAATTGTTGTGACTCCTTTGATAGCTGATGTTTGTTGTCAATCAAATGAAATGTATTGAAAACATTGATTAAATGTTGTTTTTGTATCCTATTCACTCCTATTTGTTGTTCCTATGACTCCAGGGCACAAAATGCATTTTTCAGTTTTCACGTTTTCCTTGTTGCTGCAAGACTCCATAGTAAATTTCACTAATGAAATGCATGATAATGTCAATTGTTTAGTATTTTGGATGGTCATTTAGGGTTTCGCAGGTCAAGAAATTAAAAACAATTCCTTGCAAAATTCTATCTCATGAAAACTAAACCCTACCCAATTCCACAAGCAAATCACATCTCTACCCGATTATAATATGACACATACCTAGAAAAACTAATACATCTAGCCAATTCAGTAGCATACTTTCTGACCATTAGAGGCACATGATATCTTCCCATCTAATTTGTTTGGGCACCCATTCAAACAACAATAAAGAAGCCATTGGTATTTGATAGGGTCTTTGCTGGCCAAAGCATTATAATCTCCAATTTGTCTAGGTGGAGACAGCTTCTATGATCCTTACCAACTACATAAAAGAGGATGCTCGATTTACTCTATAAAATCAGCGATTCATATTCTTGTTACAAGAAAATGTCTTCTAAAGCAGTCCTTCCTGCAGTTTGAAATCACTCAAACCCCATGAAAGCATAACACATTCACTGAATCACTTAGCCCAAGCAAGTTCTGAACTTGCATGTGGGAGAAGAAAGCACTAATGAGAATAATCTTATTTAAGATTTCTTGTTTTACACCCTATCTGATGCATATTGGATCTAGCAAATGTATAGAAAACAGAAAACAAAACAATGAAGTGAATGATTGGTTCAAATACATCACCCATAAGATTGACCTCAACAGCAGAAAAATCAGAAATTTGAAATGTAATCTGTATAGTAGTCGTTCTAGCTTCATGTGCACACAAAAATTCCTCTAGGCCCTTGGACAACCTTCATATTCACAAAAAGCTACATAAGAGGGGCTGTAACTTGTTGAAAAGCATGTTTTTGGAGAATGGGCAATCAAAGAAATATTGTAGCATTTAGTTATTCATAAGGAAAAGGAGATAAACAAAAGTAGAAAAAGAAATGGAGTTCCATTTGTTGTAATGATCTTCCCAAGATAATAAAGAGGACAGGAAGTTCATTGCCACTACCATAAAAAGAGCATTTTCCTCCACATTGGAGATTTGTACAGTACAAAACTGAGTTTTTATGTGAGTTATTGCAAGATTCATTTCTGTTTTGACAATATTCTCTTCTAACACATTAAAAAATACAAAAAATGTAATAAGAATGCAATATATTTACCTTTTTCAGCAAATCCAACCTATGAAAATGTCTTTGTGCAAATTTAGAGAGTTTTTTAACTACATTTGCAAAAAAGGCATGCACCATGAAGGTTTGTGCAGCCTCATAAGCCTTAATTTACCTTATTTAAAGCCCAAGAATATAAAAGACTTTTGAACCAAATAAAAGTGTGTTTTTCCATTTTTAATCCGCCAAAGGAAATTAATGTCTTCAAGACTGTCTTCCCCCAGACCCTCAAGAGGAGCGCTGCCCCTCAACCCCCACTTTGGTTTTTATGAAACAAAAAACAAATATAGAGTTGGAGACTGTTAAAACCAACTGTCAAGAGGACACAAAGGGCAGCAATCAGGTTTCTGAGGGCTGGGAACAGGTCTCTGAAGGCTATTGTGAATATAGAACAGCAAAAACTACAACGAATGACATATTCAGAAACATCATCACACTATATAGCCAACCTACTGGGTTCGATCAGTAACTTGCATAATAATCCCCATTCCACTAATAGTATGACATAGAAACCAATGATCAGCACAAAAAGTCTCAAATTGTTATGAACAAATTATATTATATTCCCATACTGGTACAGCAGTTATAGCAATGATAAGCCCTTCAAAAATTCTTCTATTTGTTGTGATCAGAAAGTACAAACTGTATGAAAGCTTGGCAGTGTATGGCCTACAACATGAAGAGGGCTGCAACTTGTTTCATTTTCTAATATGCTCTCTCATACATGGTACAGTTATTAAACTTCTACAACCTGGTCTGGTCTGGAAACTATTTCAGTCATTAGAAACATTCATAACAATATGGCCTGCAAGGATTATACTCCACAAACTAGAATAATATAAATATTGTTAAATCTTCATAAATCCATATGGCAAACAAAATCTAGAAATGGAAATTAAACACTAAAACCCAAACCAAATCTAAAACTCACAAACCCCAATATCACTGAAAACTAGAAACTTGAAAATCATTGCCTAAAGAAGAGCATTGTCAACCCCTATATGAAACTACAATGACAACTATGAGGGTTTTCTTCCTCAGCTCTACAAATCCAAGGGGTTTTGATTCTCGAGAAGAGAAGAAAATGAACACATTCCTTCTTGAAAAATGAGATTGCTTCAAAAAGCATGTAATGCTTTTTAGAAAACACTTCTCTTATTTATAACTTTATTTTGAGAGAATAAATAATTTTAATTTTACACATTTTGACAAATATTCTTCGAAGTTATAAAAATATAATCAAGTGTCATTTCTAAAAAAAAAATTTCACCATGGATCTAGTAACACTTAAAATAATGACTTGAAACACCTTTTTAAATAATTAAATATAAGTTGTCTTTTCATTTTTAATTTTCAATAACTTAATTATTTAATTATTTAATTAATTTCCCCTTTTACCATCCTATTAGTCTACAAAAAAAAATGCAGAATTAGATTAAGGGTCATCAACGAACTTATGCTCGAGAAGGGGACATGGCACAAACACCAAATATGGATTGCAGTAACAAGGACAAACAAAGAATTTATAAGTAGTAGGTAATTTCCACATGTCAAAGTAGTAGGTAATTTCCACATGTCAAATTGTGATATTGCTATCAGGATACAACCGTGTAGTTTTTCGAGTCAAACTCATTGACCCATGTTTCATGAGTAGTGGTTCACAAGAACCCATCTCTCATGATAATGAATGGTCCACTTAGCACTCATTGCATCTAGGTGATGCTCACAGGGGTGAAGCACTGGCCCTTCCTAGGAGGTCACCCATCCCAATACTAATCCAGCTCAAGTGCGCTTAACCACAGAGTTTTCGCCTAGGTTAAGCCCACTTAGCTTGCAACCCCATTTGCAAAACCTTCAACAAGTGTTGTGCCTTATGAATCATTCATTATTGAGCCCCTTTAGCTCATCAATTGATAAGTAGGAGGTATTTTCCACAACGTGTCGGATTTTGATATTGCTATCAAGATTCAACCGTGTAGTTTTTCGAGTCAAATTCATTGACCCATGTTTCATGAGTAGTGGTTCACAAGAACCCATCTCTCATGAAAATGAATGGTCCACTTAGCACTCGTTGCATCTAGGTGATGCTCACAAGGGTGAAGCACTGGGCCTTCCCAAGAGGTCACCTATCCCAATACTACTCCAACTCAAGCGTGCTTAACCACAGATTCTTCCCCTAGGTTAAGCCCACTTAGCTTGCAACCCAATTTGCAAAACCTTCAACAAGTGTTGTGCCTTATGAATTATTCATT
>VDFB02366970.1:0-29293 GCA_007258455.2 Sequoia sempervirens | reverse complement strand
ATAGGAAATAAAAAGTGAAAATTTAATGCAAGGGCGGAAAGCAGATGTGAAAGTTTAGGTCAAATGCAAACATTTTGAGCAGATGCGAGCAAGAAAATCAAATGTAGCCCATTCACAAACATCAAAAGCAAGAAAAATGATGCAAAAGTGAAAAATTCCTAAACCTAGTGCTATCGACAACTTGCACTTCATGCATTAATTACGCAAACATAGAAAGATGAAAATGAGAAATAAAAGGGTACATATTGGGTCACCAATTCCTACGAGTGGTCTAAACTCGCAAACTGTGTCCAGGAAATGTAGGGAAGTTGTCTAGGCCATGTATAGTGTAGAAAATCTCCATAATGATAAGAATGTGGATCCCCAGTAGTACGATCCAATATACCATTAGGCCGAGCAACTGGGATGTGCTCCCAGGCCCATACATGTAGTAGAGAGATACCAGCAAAAATAGATCTCCCTCCACGATACACAACCTTGTGCATATCTTTATACAAGTGGGAAAGGATACACGGGCCCCATGCATACCTAGTGTCGTGCTCGATCATCTACTCGATGCACACACCTTAACCAACAAGAAACTATCGACCTCACCTATCAGGAACAACGAGCCACATAACCAAACCACATAGAACAAGTGAAACAGGATCGACACTACCCATAAAATTATGTACAAGTCTATCTCTGCCTCCTAAACCTGAAGATGTCTCACATCAAGAACTTGATGCATGGGGCGGGTACCTCGTCGAATAAAATATGTCAAAATCTCTTCGTGAATAGGTATGCAGAGGATCCTCGACACATCGTCTAGTGTAATGGTGGCCTCCCTAGTAGGTAAATGAAAGGATGAAGTCTCTAAGTGCCACCTCTCCATGAGAGTAGTCATCATCCCTCTATGACATCTGATGGTAAACATGTAGCACATATGCTGCAATATGACATCTAAAACATCTCACTCTAACTCCTAGAACCCATCGATCAAATTGAACAGATCACACGATCATCACTCCCTTGACTGGAGTAGATTAAGAACTTCCTGTAACCATTCAACCCACAATGTTAGGGATTTGCTATGAAAGCATAAAACACATCTTAAATGGAAAATAAATTGACTTAAAAATACCAAAACCATCAAAAGTGAAACCTATTTATCAAAAGCGATTTTTTTTAGTAAAAGCGAATAAAATAGGTGAAAGCAAACACTTTGTAGTCAAAAGTGATAAAAAAGGGAAATGCGAAAAATTCAAAAGCAAACAAAACAAAGATAGGAAATCAAAAGAAAAAAATTAATGCAAGGGCGAAAAGCAGATGCAAAAGTTTAGGGAAAATGTGAACATTTTGAGCAAATGCAAGTGGGAAAATCAAATGCGGCCCATTCAGAAACATCAAAAGCGAGAAAAATGATGCAAAAGTGAAAAATTCCTAACCTAGTGCTATCGACAACTTGGAATTCATGCATTAATTATGCAAATATAGGAAGACGAAAATGAGAAATAAAAGGGCACATACTGGGGCACTAATGCCTATGTGTTGTCCAAACTCGTGAACTGTGTTTGCATAATGTGGTGCTCCTCGAATCCTCTCCATAGCTCCTCGACAATCAACAAAACAAGAAATCTAGAGGTAAGAATTTTTTATAGGCTCAAAGTGCAAATGAGGTAATTTGAACCCTAATTACCTATTTTAACCCCCAAAACCCTAAAGTTTTACCTAAAAAACACTCCTAGGTTAAAAGTAGGACCTCCTGAGAACATCTAAACAAGCAACGAGAGACCTATAGGCTTAATTTTTTGTCCTCTACACATCATAACTAAAATAGAACAGTATCGTGAGCTTGACCTACAAAGTGATTTTTTTTGGCCAACCTCTTGAGGGGGCATCCTAGAGTCCTACCATCATTTTGTTCACTGCTGAGGCACAGTGGGGAATATAATTTTTTTCAAATATTTATCTTAACATCGAAATCTTTGAAACAAAGCAACCACTACGTTGTCTCAAAGAGGGGCAAAATGTAGACATGTAAAATTGACCTAACACTTATCGCACACCTTAACATGACATTTTCGCATCATTGGCATCATTATCATTGAATATCACTACATTTCACTTCAAAAGCATCAAAAACCCTAATTTCCTCTATTAATTGAATAATATTATTTAATTAATTAACATTTTCATCATTTTTGACCAAAATAATAAATTTCATTTATTTTTAAATAAATTCCTAATCTAACTCTATTCCTCCTGATTAATTAAATAACATCTATTATTTAATTATGTTGCTAATTCACCCTATTCCCCTAAGTCAATTAAACTATTATCACTTAATAGTTTAACTATGCCACTTTCCCCTAAATTTGAATAATTGAATTTAATTATTGAAAACATCATCAAAAAGGTCAAATCAGACAAATACAACTTTATTTGCAAAAGTCAAACATGATTTGCACGTTCAACTTAGAAAGATTAATTAATTAAATCAATCAATTAATTATCCTCACCCAGTTTCATGATTGAGCAAATTATGATCCCCTGATTGCTCACTCTGGTTGGCTGACTGATCCATCTATTTCCTAATAGATCAATCTATTCTTCAATTCCACAGATTATTCAATCTATTTCCTCAATCCCACTGCACACTCAATATAATTTCTTCAATCACACCAATTACGTAATCAAAATGCATTGATTATTCCCATCTAAATCCTCTCAATGGTTTTCAACCGTTGATCAGGATATTCTACTATGTGATCTCAAGCGTTCATTTTGAAACACAAAATCTATATAACAACCATCTTTCTTCTCAAAAACTATTGGAGAATCAATATCATTTGCACAATGAAGTAATGTCAAAATATTAATCGATATTTTGACAAAGCTTTTCACATATCTTTGATGAACACACGCACGTTCTTCAAAATTTTGCATGCACAATGAAGGCTTCACATTGATATGAAAAACCCAACATCTTTGTGAACACACTCCAATGTGGGATGGTAAAGCTACATTGTTTTGAGTTCATTGTTATTGTTTTCTTTCAAATACGTTCTTGAATTCATTGATTTTTGTAGTTTCATTTCATGAGTAATGGGCATGAATAATCTTTTAGTTTGTTTAGATTAATTTCTATTCACTCACTTTGATCTCATCGCATCTTCCCCGATTTCCCCCTTACACACTAACCATAGGAATTTGATCGTTGTTTGCTAGAAGTCAATAATAATTATCAAGAACAAAGACAATTTGTGTCATGATTCCCTTTTTTGAGTTGAATGGGTCTTCACCTTACACATTTGGAAGCACGAGAAGGAATTGGCTAAAGTCTTGATTCGCCCAAGTCTACTTTCATTGATAATACTTCGATAACTTGAAGGTCCTTACTAAGAAACAATTTAGGTTATGGGGGTACTAGAAATATCATGTGTTCAAAATGTGGAGGAAGAGGTCAGGTTTAAATTATAAGCCAGAATTAAATATTTTTTTTTTTAAATCTTTGGCTTGGTCGTATTTATCTTGGGTATTTCATTGATTCATTTATCATTGCAAAAAGGGATTGTCTGAAAGTTGCACAAATTTCCAATCAAACATATTCAACAAAATAGTGTAAATGTACTCTGAACCAAGAAATCTGAATTGAATCTACAACCTCTACATTTAAAAATAGTATGAACAGATTCAAGATTGATTATTGAAGAAGGGGATGGTGATTCTTTTAAGAAAGATTACAAATCAGTGTGTAAGTAATTTATATTGATATGGTATGAGGATCATAAAAAGGATCCATGGAGGTAAATGTGTTTCTAGAACCCCACCCCTCTCTTTGCTTCTCAAGTGCCTCCAAGTTAACTTTGGAGGATCGATTGCACAAAGATAATTTAAGTGAGAAATATCAAGTAGTAAACTATTCACATCTTTTTTTAATCCAATGTTAAGACAAGTAAACCTAATCTACTCTAGGTTTTATGTAATTTTCTTCTAGT
The DNA here is from genome assembly GCA_007258455.2 of Sequoia sempervirens. Taxonomy (NCBI): domain Eukaryota; kingdom Viridiplantae; phylum Streptophyta; class Pinopsida; order Cupressales; family Cupressaceae; genus Sequoia; species Sequoia sempervirens. Next base: position 25,313 of record VDFB02366970.1, on the reverse strand, counting down.
ATAGATGCATCTAGTTGGATTTTTTTGAATGAGTTAAAGAATTTTACTACCTCTATAGTGTGAACATTAAATCCAAATTAATTTCCCGTGAAATCAATTTATGAATAGGATAATCGAAGGGGTAAAATCTTTAACCATGAAATAAAAGATAAATAGTTTATAGGAAACCTAAAATTGTTAATTCTTTATAATCAATTATTAAAATTTAATTCACTTCTATTAATTACTCAAAATTTAGGAAAAAAAAACTTGCAAGTGTAAATTTTTCACATTTAATATTTGAGAAGAATATTTCACTAGCCAAAAATTTTGATTGATAGATAAATAAAAAACAAAGAATAAAATTACTTGTTTATTAATTAAAATATTACAATTTTTTTAATTATTAAATATACATATATATATTCTAGAAAAGAAATACAACAAAATTGAATTAAACTATTTTGATATGTACATGATTTGATACCAAATGTTTTCATTAAGATAAAAATGGGAAGGGATCGTAACCATTACAAAATGGCCATAAAGGCTAAGCAAAAAGATCTCACGAGAAGTGAGATACCAAAAAACTAAAAAGTAGTTATAAAGAAAATACCATCATAGAAATAGAAATGTAGACATAGATAGGGACCAACACAAGTCCAAAACCAACTACTAATCACCTAGTAGCCGAAGACCTTTGATAGCCTGCCATTCATTCATCAGGAATTGAAGCTTCTCTTCGAAGGAAAAAACCTTTTGTTTCTTGCTAACATCTTCAGTAGGAGGGGAGGTAGAACTTTCCACTTTCTTACCCTTCTTTCTAGAGTTTGTCTAAGCATCATTTGGAAGATCATCACTTCCACACTTACCTTGATTGTTCTTAAGATCTTGTTAGAACACCTAAATGGTGACAACAATGTTCTTCACCGTCTCTTTACTAACTCGACAATCTCCTATAGACTGTGAAGGGTTTTTTCTTGGTTGCTTTGCAAAGCAACAACCTCTTCCTAAAATTTGTTTCTCTCCTCGGAGGTCCCAATGAAATAATTTATCTCCTCGACAGCTTTCTCAATATTAGCCCACTTCTCAAATGTCTTAGCTAGGCAAGAAAATAAGTTCTGATTACTAGATTCCTCCATTTCACCTGGCCAGTTGAGGGTTTTTTTGAACATAGACAACTCCAAATTATGTATCTTGGTTTTAACAGCAATGAGTTGGGACAAAAATCACTTCAAAATATCATTTTGAATGTTTTTGGCTTGAATTATTTTGTCTAATTTCAATCTCAGGGGAGCACAACTCTTGCAAATAGCATAATTTGATAAAGTGACTTCAAGCTCATGAACTTGGTTAACATTTTGGAGAGGGGAGTTCAAGGGATTAGTAGGGGAGGTAATCAAGGGGGGGAATGGGGGGTGGAACAACATGGGTGATGTCCCTAGAAGGAGAGACAATAGGGGAGTCCACGAGAGTAGGATGTCATGAGGAGTTAGAGTTGTTTGAAATGGAAATTTGGGGAGGGTCGACAAATCCCACTTTTTTCTTGTTGGAATGGGTGGGGTCCTCTAAAATTGGGTTTTTTCATTTAGAGAGTGGGGAGGTTTTGACCTTGTAATTCTTGGTTGGTTGTTCAAGGTCGACAAATTCTCAGGGCCAAGGGAGGAGGGATTACCATTTGAAGTCTTAAAGGAACTTTTGAGGACCATGCAAGATTTGTCACCCTCAAAAGAGAGGCAATGGTATGGGAAAGAGCCATGTTATACCAGTAAAACCTATAAATAAGGCCTTGGTCCAGAGCAATATGCTTCCCTATATCTTAAGTATATTTAACTGATTGCTCAAGGGACAAAAATATCCAAAAAGAAATTTTCATTTTGACATTGTATAAAAAATGGTTAAGCATAGGGAAGAGGTGAGCATGAAAGTGTTTAAACCTTCCTTCTAAAGTGACATAAATCATGATTACCTCAACTATCTTCTTCTATACACCTAGAAATTAATCCCCTTTGAACCCATTTTGAAGGTGGTTCATCCTCTCCCCTTTTTTGAGGAATCTCTCCATGTCCTTTTGGTAATGAACCATAGGTTTCTTGAGAATACAAGCCCCATGTAAGGAGAGACCTGTAGCCACAAAAATGAGCTCTATGGAAACCACAAAAGAAAGACCTCTAGTTCTTCTACCAACCCATCCTTCCAAGAATTGGTGAACTCCAAGGATAAGTTGGGGCCATGCCCTTTCATATCCTCGATATAGGAGGCAAGATTCCCTTTCTAAAGAATGGGCCATAAATCTTTTTCATTCCTCAAATTCTTGTAGGAAGATGGTTCCTCCTGGACCAGATCCCTACCCATTTTTCCAGTTACAATAACAAAATAATGAGGGCTTAGAAAAACTCTCAGGAAACACCAATTGTAGATAGCAGTTGTAGGAAGAACTAACTTGTAATTAGGAATAAGCGGAAGGTAATGATTTTCCTCCATGCAGTTCGGGTCGTACATGTTGTCATAATGAGCCCAAAGGGGATTTATTTTAATCTTTATTTTGAAGTGCATTTTCTTCATTGTTGATTAGTATTCTTACATATTTTGGGATCATTAAATGATCCTCCCAGATTTTAATCTCTCCCATGAACACTCCCATATTCATCATCCCATTTTCCACCTTATTTCCTTCATGGAACACGTGATTGATTTGAAAATTCCCAATATTCATAATTTCAAGGTGAGCCTTAGTTATAAGATCCCACAAAGACTAGTATGGAGATGATTTTCCATTTAACATCATTATGGTATTACAAGAATCTTCTATTAACAGGTCAAAAATTTCCCTGCTATTAGCAATTTGTAACCCTTGGAAAACAGTTGCCACCTTAGCAAAACTGGATTTTTTCCTTCCAAGATTTACTGCATAGACAATAATCGCCTTACCTATATGATCCCATATAATGCTACCCCCACCCGCCTGACCCAGGTTCCCTTTAGTCGAGCCATCAAAGTTTAGCTTAAGCCATCTAGGGTCATGAGGATCCTCTAATACCAAATGTTTTATGCCTATTTCCCAATGTTTTATATGTAAAAAGATAAAATATAACATTTAGTTTTCAAATTCAATAGTTTTTAGTTTGAAAAAATCATGAAAATAGTAAAGATAGGATGCGTGCCTGGTCTGAGCTCCCACGCCTCCCTTGACTGTGTGGACCTCCTCTTGAGTGCCCACGGCCAGTAACAGGGTGAGGCCTTTGGTCTCTGTCTTGTGTGCTGGGTGGTGAAGGGGTGGGGGTTGTGGGGTGCGGTGGGTAGCAGGTGGTGTGGTTTGTGGGTGGGGGAAACAGTGTGGGTTTGGTGGAGCTGGGGTGGGTGCTTGGGGTTGGGGTATGGCTAGGGCTTCTAACAGCCTAGTGCTTGCTGGGCCAAAGCCATCTTAGCCTTTTTCGGCTGTCATGCATGCATAGAAAATGGATTCGTCTTTTGTGGGTGAGAGCTCTAAGCTCAAGAAAGTGAATGGGTGCTTGTCGCGATGCCAAGATCGCTTGGTTTTGGTTATTTCTCCCGAATCGGTGCAAGAGGACTTTGCTTATTAGAGCCAACATATTTTGATTTGCAAGTTTATGGGTATTCGTGTTCCTCTCTCAGCACTAGAGTCTTGGATCCATCGGACCTGGCAAGTTGAAGGTGATTTCGATCTTCTAGTGGCTACAAATGGCTATTTCATGGTTGATTTTTCTTGTATCTCGGATCGCAATCGTGTTTTCAAGGGAGGGCCATATTTTTACAATCATGTTGGCTTGTTCATTAAGCCCTAGCATGGAGGTTTTAATGCAACTGAGGATCTTCCTACATGGGTTCCTATTTGGTTTGTCTTCCATGGCTGCCGTTGGAGTTTTGGAGGGAGGATATTTTTCATCGGATTGCTGCTTTGTTGGGAAAGTCGGCTGCCATTGCTCATAATACGTTGGATAAAAAGGTATTCTCCTATGCTCACATTTGTGTTGAAATCGATTTAAATAACTCTTTTCCGGATTCTTTGGAAATTTGTATTGGTGCTACCTCATGGATTCAATCGCTTGATTATGAGTCCCTTCCTTTTTGTTGCCGCTTTTGTCACAAGTACAGACACCTTCAGCGTCAGTGTTCTCGAGCACCCAAAATGGCATGGGCTTCTTCTTCTCCTTCTTCTGGGCCTTCGATGGAGAAGGGGGATAAAGGCAAGGCATCTGTGGTCGAGGGTGGGCCTGATAAGGATGGCTTTATTCCTGTTAAGCAGAGAAATAAAGGGAGGGGCCAGAAGCGGGCCTATAAGGACAGACAGAGTGATCAGGGTTTCAATCGGTTTGAGGCCCTAGATAATCAGGCTTTGGAGGAAGGGATTCCTGCTGATTTGTCCTCTGGGGCCACTGGTATGGATGTTGGTTTGGATTCGGGGCTGAAATAGGCGATTGTTGTTTAGAATACTTCTCCGGCATTGGGGTTGGGGATTTATAAGCCTCCTGGAGCCTCTATAGATGTGCAGGATGATATTGTTTTAGCAGATTTGGCTAAGGCAGTGTTCCCTTCAGGTAAAGGTCGGGGATCGTCTCCTACTTTGGGGGTGTTGCAACACCCTCTCAAGAAGGGGCACTTTGAAAATTCTTTGAAGGCTGGTCATAAGAAGGATGCAGACAAGATTAAGTCTACTAGGGATTTGTTGGTAGAATTTGGTTCTGTTAAGACCCTGGAGGCCCACTTCTCTCAACCTTCCTCATGATTATTCTCTCATGGAATGCAAGGGGGTTGAATAGCACCTCCTGTCAAAAGGCTATTCAAGATTTGATTGTTGTTCAGTCTTCAGATATCTTTTGTGTTCAGGAAACTAAGCTTCAGGTGGATCTTATGCTTCAACATGCTCCTCGTATCTGGCGTTCTGGCCAGTGTCAATGTATTAGGTCTAGGGGAACCTCTGGGGGTTTGGCTTTATTCTGGAATCCTCGTAAGGTGGTTCCTCGTTCGTGGATTTCCAGCCAGTTTGCTATTTCGATGGTGGCTTCGGTTGTGGAATCTGGTGAGACTATTTTGGTTAGTAATGTTTATGCTCTGATTGACATTTGTGGCAAACTCCAACTTTGGGCTCATATCAAGTATGTGAGGTCTTGTGCCCCATTTTTGCCTTGGATCTTAGCTGGTGATTTCAATGCTGTGTTGAGTTTGGAGGAGAAAAGGGGTAGGCTGCCTAGGCTTGGTCTGGCTTTAGATATGTTTCAGAGTAATGTGGACTCTCTTGCTCTGGTGGATGTTAAACCCTCTAACGGAATATTCACTTGGAATAATAGACGGAGTGGGCCTGAAGTGATTTCCCAGCGGCTTGATCGTTTCCTTGTCTCTTGCTCCTGGGTTAGAGGTAGCTTGGTCATTTGTTCTGAGATTCTTGATTGGTGTGGCTCTGATCATTGGCCAATTAAGCTTTCAACTTCTGCTTTCCCAAATCCAAAGAATCCTCCTTTCAAATTTCATCTTATGTGGCTGCATGATCCATCTTTGGGGGATCTTGTTGCTCAGTGGTGGCGGGATGGCGCACCCGCGTATGGTACCGCTATGTTTTCTCTGGTTAAGAAGCTGCAATATGTCAAGTATCATCTTAAGTGATGGAATAGGTCATGTATTGGTAATTTTTGGGCCAGGAAAAGAGAAGCGCAGGCTCGCCTTACTGTTATTACTCGCCAGATTCAGGATCTTGGGTTCTCAGATGCTCTTGGGCATGCTGAGGGCCAGGCTATGAAGTTGGTGGAGGAATGGGAGCTTCGTGAGGAGATTTTCTGGAAACAAAAGGCTAGGATTGATTGGCTTCAAGAGGGTGACAGGAATACTACTTTTTTCATCATTTGGTACAAGCTCATCAAAATAAGTGTTTTATTTCTTCTCTTGTTAACTCAGAGGGTCTTTCGATCTCTTCACATCAGGCTTTTTCTAGGGAGGCTCATCAATTCTACTCTGATCTGTTCATTGAGGATTCACTTCCTACTGAGGTGGATGAGAATATGGTCCTTGATTGCATTCCCTCCTTAATTTCTAATGAGTTGAATGCTTCTCTTACTCGCCAGGTGACTTTGTTGGAAGTGGAGGAGGTGGTGTTTGGGATGAATAAGGGGAAAGCTCCTGGCCCTGATGGTTTCCCAGTTGATTTTTTCCAAGAGTTTTGGGATATTGTGAAGCTGGATTTATTGGAGGTGGTTTGTGAGTCTCTTCATAGTAAGCAGATGCTTCGAGCCCTGAGTGCTACTTTTCTGGTTCTCATTCCTAAGAAGGAAGGTACTGACAGGCTTGATCTCTTCAGACCTATTGCGCTCTATAATGTGGTGTACAAGATTATTACGAAGTTGATTGCAGAGAGGCTTAAATCTTATTTTCCCATGATCATTTCTGAGGAGCAAGGTGGCTTTGTGGCTGGACGTCAAATTCTTGATGGGGTTGTGGTTGCGTCTAAAGTTATTCATTCCATGGCAACCTCTCACAATAGGTCTATGTTTATCAAATTGGATATGGCCAAAGCTTATGACAGAGTTAAATGGAGTTTTCTTCAAAAGATTCTTTTGGCCTTTGGCTTTTCCTCTGATTGGGTGAGCTGGGTTTTGAGCTGTGTGACCTCTTCCTCCTTTTCGGTTATTATGAACGGGGAACCTTCAGAGCTTTTTGGGGCTGCTAGGGGCCTTCGCTAGGGAGATCCACTCTCTCCTTATTTGTTTATTATTATGGTGGAGGGGCTAATTCGACATCTTAAGTCTCGGGTTTCTTATGGTTTGATTCATGGTTGGCAGTGGGGGATGGGCTTGCCTACGCTTTCTCATCTCCAATTTGTGGATGACACCTCTCTTATGGGTTTGGCTCGTATTAGGGAGGCTGAATCCTTCAGGGCGGCTTTGGACATCTACCTCGCAGCGTCGGGCCAAAAAGTCAATGAGCAGAAGTCCTCTATTTTCTTTTTTAATACTCCTCATGCAATTCAGCAAAGGATTGCTGCTATTCTGCGGTTTCAAATTGGGTCTCTTCCCTTTGTCTACTTGGGCATTCCTCTTGCTGTTGTTCGTCAGCCTAGATCTTCTTGGCAGCTTTTGCTTGATAAGCTTAGGCAGAAGGTTACTCACTGGACCCATCGTTGGCTGTCTACTGTTATGCGTGTGACTCTTCTTAAGTCTGTTATCCAGGCCCTTCCCATCTATAGGGGCTTTGTTCAGGCGGCTCCTATGTATTTCCTTAAGGAATTTGATGCTCTTTCTCGTCATTTTCTTTGGAGCGATAATTTGTTGTCTTCAAAGTGGGGCCTTGTTAAGTGGGATTCTATGTGTAGACCAAAGTAGGAGGGTGGTCTGGGTTTACACTCTGCTATTTTGAATGGGAAAGCTCTTGTTACCAAGCTTTATTGGTGTCGGTGTACCAATCAGCATTAGTTATGGGCTCATATTCTCAACCATAAATATCTTCGGGGTGTTGCTTCTTTTGAGGTTCCTCGTTATCCTCTAGAAGGGAGTGGCTCTATGATTTGGCATACTTTGAAAGTGGGGGCACAGTTGATTGAGAGTGCGATGTTTTGGATCTGTCATTCGGGGTCTTGGGCTCTATTTTGGTCTGATTCGTGGGATGGTTACCCTCCCATTCTCTCTTCTTTTCCTCACCTCCAGCCCCTTTTTGATGTTTTTATTGTGGTCGACTGGGATACTGTGGAGCATTATAAGGTGGAGCAGCATGATGGTTTAAGTTTTCGCTAGAAGCATCCCTCTGAGTGGCCACTTGGTGGCTCTCAAGAGGATCAGCATGAGCTTTCCTTGCTCCTTGCTTCCCGTGCTTGTAACTCTTTGAGGGGTCCTGATGTCTTGGCTTGGGATGGTTTGGAGTCGTTTGGAAAGTACTCTATGGCGGCTGGTTATAAGCAGTTAGGTAGACAGTTGTTTGGGGACATTGAGGTCCCTTGGTGGAAGCATGTTTGGCACAAGTTGTCATGGCCCAAGTGCAACTTCTTTATGCGGTTAGTGGCTCAAACCGGTGTCTTACTTGGGATAATTTATGTAAGCATGGTTTCCATGGTCCCTCTATGTGTGTTTTGTGTCATGCTGGGGAAGAGAGTGTCTCCCATCTCTTCTTCCAATGTTCCTATGCTAGTGAGATTTGGCATTTCTGGTGGGGGGTGTGGAATATGGCCTGTTGGCATGCGTCCTCTTTGTTGGAGTTTGGGGAACGGTGGGGCAGGGCCCCTATCTCTACCTCCTTTCTTCAGGCTGCTTGGGCTCTTGGGCCTTCCTTCATTATCTGGAACCTGTGGTTGGAGAGGAATAGGCAGATTTTTCAAGATTCGTTGTTGCTGGCCCCTTAGCTATGGTGGAAAATTCTACACTCTTTAGTGGAAACTATTGCGGCTAAGTGTGATATGTTTGTGTTGGTGGATCCTCATGATGTTGGTTGTTGTAATCATCTTCATCTTCCACCTCCGCAACGACAGCTCATGCACAACAGATGTAGACATCCTACCCCGAAGGTGAATAGGGAGGGAAGATGGACCCCTCCTCCTCAAGGTGTCCTAAAAATCAACTCTGATGGCTCTTCTCGTAGAAATCCAGGTCATGCTAGCATTGGGGGTATTGGCCAGGATAGGTTGGGGGATGTTCAGTTTATCTTCTTTGTGTATAAGGGTCTTCATACTAATAATCTTATGGAGGCTCATGCCATTTTATTGGCTATGGAGCGGGCCAATCTTTTGGGTTGGCGTAGGATCATATGTGAGTCTGACTCTTAGGTTGTGGTGAACTTACTAAAAAGGCAGTATTTAGATGATGTGAGCTGGCAGTTGGCTTTGATTGTTGAACAAATTCTCATTCTTTCTACTTCTTTGGACTCTACTACTTTCACTCATATTCCTCGAGAATGGAATGGTGTTGCTAATTGCTTGGCTAAATGGGCTTCTGATCATACTCATGATTGGAAGGTGGTGGATCAGGGTCATCTTCCTGCGGATCTATCTCTCCAATTGGATCACTTGATTGAACTTGATAGGGCCATTTAATGCCCTTTCTTTGTAACATTTTCTTGATTGAATAAATTTTTTACCCCTCCTTGATGTTAAAATTCAATAGTTTGAAAATTCATTGAAACATACAGTGATTAAAATGCATTTCAATCAAATGAACAATTTACATAAGGAATAAGCCTTAAAAATAAATTTGTTTATCATACAATTATATTTGCAAGAATAAGTGAATACTTATCTTGATTGGGATATGCAAATAATCATAGAGACTGCTTGGAGCGGATTTCAAATTCAACCTTTTCGTCTATGAGAAATCTAGGAGGAATGGATCCTTATCCAAAACCAACCAGATGCTTCCCAAGAATCAACACAACATGCTCCAAAGTAAAATACTCAACATGCACAATATGGCTAGGACACTCCTAGGTGTAATTTGTACCCTGAATTGGACACACTCTATGTGCCCCATTCTCCAATGCTATAGCTTGCTAACCCAAAATCTCATGCTCTGCAATCTTTCCAGCCACTTCTTTCTCTTTTTTCCCTTACCCAAATAATCAGTTTATTCACAGTTTATAAAATAATCAAAGGGTGGTTTCGATTGTCACATCCCTTTAAAATAATATTACATTGCACTTTTATCTTTAATAATCATCCCATGAAGAATTACTGTAGATTATATTCTAATTTATTTTAACTTGTTTGAAATTAATCCCTTTTATTATTTTTACATTCTTTTATGAGGAAAAAAGTTTTGTAACATTTTAGCTCTATAAAATCCATATTATGTGTTCCCTTTCTATAAGGTTGTACTTAATAATCTTCTTATCTTGAAAATATCATGATTTATGTAGTGGAGAAATTGCAATCATTGTAAGATATTACATAGTATTTCAAATTTCCATCTTCAATAATGCACATGAGGTTTTTCCATCAAACTATTTTTCCACTTGAAAAAAATTTCTCACCTTTGTTGTGGTATGGATTATTTTTATTATTTTCATTTATTTATTATTATGACTTAATATTTAGTAGTTGATCTTGGCGTAATTTTTTGTGTAACACACTTAAAGGTATATTTTACATTTAGGCACTATACTAGTTCATTAGTTCTAGTATTTACATCTACATTACATTCTTGACGTGTTTTGTGAAACTTTGATCTCTATTAGTGGCTAGAATTCCATCAAATCAAGCCAAGGACCATCCATCTTGAAGCAAGTCCCAATATGCTTCTAAGCATGACTAAAAATTAAAAAAAATAGATACAAAATATAGAGGTGAGAAAGTTTAGAACATTTGCATCAATAAAGGACCAAGACATGGTAGTTGGACCACATTGTGTAGCATGACCCAATTTAGAAGTAGACTATAAGCATGAAGTTCATACTAGTTGAAGTCTTTGCAGAAAATCACCATAATATGTTAATCTTGTAATCACATCTAGATTTTGATTTTAGTTCTTCTACACAACATTTCAACTCATTAACTACAACAATCAACCCTTAACCAAATCAAATTAAATAAGAACCTAATCTCTTTCTAGTTACAATAGTCATTGTCTAGATCTAATTAGTTATTAATTAGTTTTGACCTTTTTATTTGATTTAAATCAATGTAGGAGGAAAATAGTCCAAAAATAATTATATATTTTACAATGCTAAAATATATAAAATAAGTAGAAAAACAACCTGTTTATAAACTTACAAAAGGAGAATCCTATACACTAATTTCACTTACAAATAATATAAAAAAAAATAAAAAAATTCATAGTAAATGTATTTAAAAAAAAAAAAAAGTCATACAACCCTTAAATTTCCAACTAAAATTTCCATTATTGTAAAGAAATAAAACCACCCTATACAAATATTTAGGTTAAATTAAATGTTAATGAGTAATAACAAATATATGAATTTAGGTATAAGAGTTAAATTTGAAACATCACATAAACACATTTTTTTTAAATTGATAAAAAGATTAGGGTGTTTTTAGCTTTGTTGTGATATGAAAATGTTTTATTTTAAATTGTACCCAATGATCTATTTCTAATTTTTGCTATCAAAACTTGAGATAATAGAGTTATGTTGGACAAAAGATGTTTAGCACTCAATCTAGGTTTAATCCTGCATCTATGGAGGTGATCCTCACACCTACAAATTTGAGTTAATATCTACAATTCTATTTTTTTTTCTAACTTGATCTCTACACTTTGATATTTAAAAATTGGTTCACCTTTATTATTTGAGCCTAACAATGCCTAAAGATGTTTTTAAAGCTTGTTGTGTTAGGTTTGGAATGAAACTTTTTACCCTCACCCTGTCTTAGTCTAACCCTTGAATCAATTTAATTTTGAACAAATTAGAAGACACACCAAGCAAAAATGTAGATGTCTATAATGTCTTAATGACCTCAAATGTCCCCGCAATAATATAAATGTTTGATTATGCATTTAACATATAAATACTTTAACAAATGGATTTTGGATTTAGAAAATAAATAAATTAAGGTTTTTTTTTTATATTGCACGCTAGTGCCTAAATTCAAATATTTCATGCTTGAGTAGGCAAGTTGTTAGGGTTACAAGGAAGATATCTAAAAGTTAAATGCAAATTTGATCAATAAAATAGAGAAATGAAAACACAAAAAATTATAACACAAAGAATTTAATATGCTTTACCCAATATGGGCTACATCCACAAAACCACAGTCATCCAATGATTTTATTATCCAGTGCAAAACTATTACAATCTCGCGAATAATCGCCTTATCGTGCAACTCCCATCCCAACCGCTTATAACAAGCTTTTTAGAAGCTTCCAGAATTAAGAGTTCTACAAAGTTGGTTTTTTCTTTTTACAAAGTCGGTTTTTTCTTTTTTCGATGACAACGCGAAAAATGATACATGAAGAGTGTACAGTATAGCATGATCAGTCGCCACATACCAACACAAGCAATAATGAGTTAGAAGCATGCTAGGTTGGACCTATAATGAAAATTAATTTTGAAACTTTAGAGGTCAAAAATATACTTGTAAGTTTGGTCTACGACAAAGAAAAACTAAAAATAAAAGTTAGATCCATACCATTAAAAAATAGAGACTCAAAATCAAATAAATTACAGATTATATATTTAACTCTTATACAAAAATATACACACTAAATTATTACATTAAAAATAAACAACCAAAACTACCTAATCCAAAACAAATTAAAAATACTTTAAGAATACACACTAAATGATCATTTTGGAATACTCCAAGTCCACATTAAGGTTTGCATTGGCGTGCTCGTTGTATATTTCTATAAAAGAAAAAATGGTAGGGGGGTGGGGTGTGCATGCTAGTGCATAATACTTTTCATGACCCCTTATGGCATTAAAATTGTATTGATCACAAGTTCTTCAATAATAAGATGGCAAGTGAATGATAACCAATTATCTAAGTTAATTTTTATTAAGTTGACTACGGATGCCCTATTCTAACCCTAGGTGAAGCAAAAAAATGCCCTTCACCAAACGCAATCGTAGTGTAGGGAGCACAAAAGTATATACTTATTTAATATATTTTTAACTTATTTTATATTATTTTGCATAATCCTTTTAATATATAGATTTAGTATTTGATTTGTGTTTTAATTTATTTGTTAATTTTTTTATTTTTATTTTTACATTTTGATATATTATATTATTCAATTTTTTTAATTTTTTTTTGAGAAGTAAATTGTAATTATATTTTTTTAAAATTTTTAAATTCAAATTTATTCATTTTTCATATTTTTTCAAAAATAATTGTATTTATTAATATTTTAAAATAATAGTATTTGTTAATCAATACATTAAATTTTTTATATTGTCTATTTAGGATTTACATTTAAGTCATCATTATAATTTATCTAACATAACAAAAATATAATAATTAAGGAAACATTAATCATTGTCATATATCAATTACAATTTAATTATTGGATTCTATTTTGTCTAAATCAATATTTAAAACCTTTGTTTATTTTTTAATATTAATGTTGTTGAATTAATACAAAGACCTAACTACTAGTAAGGAAGTTGAATGCACTTCTCTACCATAGAAAGTCTTAATGATGCTTCTCTACATTACCTAGTTTTCAAATTGTAGGTATAAAAACAGATGAACATCTTATACAAATATTGAACGTTTATTTTTGTCTAAAAAGAAAGTGTGCCAACAAGATGGAAGCACAACATCTAGACATGACACCATCTCAAGTCTCACATTCTTAACTTTCGATTATCAAAATACACTTATGGTATATCCAATATCAATTTTCAAATGCCAAAACTTTGTAACAACAATCCAATACATAAAAACAGATGAACATCTTATACAAATATTGAAGATTTTTTTTTGTCTAAAAAGAAATTGTGCCATCAAGATAGAAGCACAACATATAGACATGACGTCATCTCAAGTCTCACATTCTTAACTCTTGATCATCAAAATACACTTATGGTATATCCAATATCAATTTTCAAAGGTCAAAACTTTGTAACAACAATCCAATACATAAAAACAGATGAACATCTTATACAAATATTGAAGATTTATTTTTGTCTAAAAAGAAATTGTTCCATTAAAATAGAAGCACAACATATAGACCAATTTATAGACATGACGTCATCTCAAGTCTCACATTCTTTAACTTTCGATCATACAATACACTTATGATATACCCTGTATCAAATATCGAAACTTTATAACAATAATCCAATAACCTCTCTCAATTTCATTTTAACTATTTATTTATTTATTTTTTCAATAAATCCATCTCAAACATCTCCTTGTATAGGAAAATTGTGAAGTGGATTGATGTGGCTTTTCTGTCGAGAGAGAGAGATTCTGGCCATGTGGGTTACACATTATGAACCAATCCTAGCATGACTCTGAGCAAACAGGCATTTTCAACGGACACAAAATCTTAGGTCGTGGAGGATGGGTATACAACATCTCACTTTTAGTGTGCACTTTTTCTGATTCCAAAGGGGAGATAATAAAAGCAACAGAAAAAGTTGAAAGGAATCCAATGCATAAGCAACAAGGGTTTCTGCTGTCCGTGGTGGGGGAGGAGTCAGGACTGCGTGAAGGCGGAGTAGTAAAGATGGTACCGAGGAGTCAGGGGCGGGTGAATCTTTTTATTAATAGGTAGACACGTATCAAAAGGAGATATTCTGGACACCGCACGTACGTGGCAGTTTCCTGATAAAGCCTCGCTGTCCACAAAAGCTCATCACAACGTGTCAAACAAGTTCATTCCCTATTTTCACATTGACAGAGCATTTACATACACAAATACCTCCCAATTTACAACCCAACAACAGTAAACAGCTCACAAATCCGCTATTTACTCAATCCGATTAAGCCCACAAATCTGTTGGTCACCAAATCCAAACCCTCCCTCTCAGAGATTTTGGTTTTTTCTTTTTCTTTTTTGTTTTAAGGAAGGAAAGAAGGAATTTCTGAGACAAATGGCTCGTTCGACAGATCCTCTGGTAGTAGGAAGAGTAATAGGAGACGTTATAGACTTGTTTGTGCCCTCTGTAGATTTGGCTGTTTACTATGGAACAAAGCAGGTCACCAATGGCTGTGAGATCAAACCCTCTGTTACTGTTAACCGCCCAAATGTTCAAATTGCCGGAAGATACTATGATGATAGTCTCTATACTCTGGTACAGCATTATATTATTTTGTTTATGCTCTGGCTAAATTGGTGTGTGGGATTTGTGTTAAAGTATTTTTCAAAACAAAATTCTTCATGTTTGATTGATTCAAGATTTTGCTGTGTTAACATCATTATGTTTAAGCAAAAAGTGTGAATGGATTGCTGAGTGGTTTGGTGTGGATGCATGCATTGATCAGGTGATGACTGACCCAGATGCTCCTAGCCCAAGTGAGCCCAATTTGCGAGAGTGGATCCACTGGTATATATCATCAACCCATTATTCATCAGATGAGATGGCTTCTAACATCAGTTGGGTCAAATTTTTAAGCAAACTGCTCTGCAGGACCTAACTTTAACTGCATATGCTTGCATTTAGGCCAAACTTTTGAGCCAGTACTGTCTATGGGATCTGCCATATAAATACCCTTTTAAGATTATTGTTTGTGGCGTTAAAACAAATTTGCAAAGCAGGCTAATATTGCTTGCCTGTTTATACAAGTTTTTGAAGCATTTTCTTTTAAGATGATATACATGTAGAATTTTGTGAGTTAAAATGAAATTACCAAGATCTCTGTATTTAAGATCCCATGAGATGTGGGTTGGAATTGGAAACAAAAGATTTCATATACCATCTTAAGATTTTGTCTAAGTGATTATTGTTTTCTACATGTTTTAACTTCAAATATCTATTAAATTCTGTCTAAATGGGTTTCATTTGTTACATCATTATGGCAGAAGAATTTTATGTGAAAGTATGATTGGAAGTGTTTTTGTCTGGCACCATTTGTTTCGGAGTCCTTTTAGGCCAGGACTATCCATTCTAGAGTCTTTCAGGCTGGGACTATCTGTTTTCACTGTGTTTTTGGATGGCACTGGTTGTTCTATGTAGAGTGTTTTGAGAATTTGTTTCTTCTATCTAGAGAGCCATTTTATGATACCATATGTTCTACCTTTGCTTTTAAAGGGAAGAACATATGCAGCCCACCAATGGCCAGTTAGCTTGCAGATTTGCTTTTCCCAACAAAACTAACTAGGTTCTAGATATGTTTTAATGCTAGTTGCTTCAAGTTCAATGTGGTTCTTCAGATTTTTTGAGGTCATTCTGCATTTTTGGAATTAAATAGATTTGCTATAGAAAAATATTTGTTTAAGAGAACCATAAGTTTGGGAGTGTTCAGATAAAGCCATCTGTTCTTTGATGGAGTTCTACGTGTGTCAAAAGTGTGCCATGCTTTGGAATCTGTGGGAACTGCGTGATATTTTAAGCTATCAATATAGACTGGTTAAGTATTTTAATTAGGTTTGTGAAAATTGATTCTTAATTTAGTAATTAGCCAATTGATCAAGTTAATCTGAATGCTGTTGCAGGCTGGTGACTGATATTCCTGGAGGCACAGACCCAAGTCAAGGTCCTTGCATTTCATTTTGTTGACAGCCCTAAATGAGGATTCTTGTATTAGAACCATATCTGATTTACTATTAGAATGAATGATCATTGATGATATATGTTTAAGTCATATGTGTGGCAAATGAGTTAAATATTTATGGTTGCAGGCAGAGAGGTGTTGGCCTACATGGGACCTAGACCTCCAATAGGCATCCACAGGTATGTGTTTGCACTGTATAAGCAGCAAGGTCCCATGGTGATGGTGATGCCTCCACAGCAGCGCAACAATTTCAGTACCCGGGCATTTGCTGCACACTATGGCCTTGGCCTTCCAGTTGCTGCAGTTTACTTCAATGCCCAGAAAGAGCCTGGAACCAGAAAGCGTTAGCCTTCCACATACTAGTCATGAAAACTATAGATCTGTGAGTGTTGATGTTGATACATGTATTATGTACAGGGTGTGACTCTGGCTGACGTTAAATGCTTCTGCATTTTATCATGCTTTGGCGGATCGACAGGGCTGTGAGCCGTGAGCTTTTTCTTTTGAAGTTTTTCTTGTAATGCATATTTGCCCCTCTGCTGTTTTTCTGTGAGGAGGAGAAGCATGAGCATGAGGCCCTTAGCCATAGAATATATAATAGTGTGTGTGTTTATCTAGAGGAAATAAAAAAGTTCTTTGTAAGAGGTGATCCCTAGAGAAGGTAAAATATTGAAGAAGTTGGCTTTGAGTCAATTGTCTACCATTAAATGCTTTGGTGATTGGATCCACATGATGTTGTTGTTTATTTGTTTGTTTCCTCGTACCACTATTCTTTGTGTGGGTAAACTCTTCAAGATAAGGACTTTTGACAGGTAAAGGAGTAGATGACCATGCAATTGCTGGCATGGAACCTTAATATTCTAAGCTCTCATAATAATTTCTTGATTACCCAATCTGTAATTTAGAATCTTCGCATACAATAGTTTAGCTTTCTTAATAGACTTTGTGCAGCCACGTAACAAATTTTTGTCTTTCACATTCACAATTCTTACAACTGCCTAATTATTTAAAATAAAAAACTATCGTCTTTTACATTCACAATTCTTACAACTGCCTAATTATTTAAAATAAAAACTAGAGAATTAATAAAATCGACCACTTGGTTAAGTGGCTAAATGGGACCTTGTTTTAATTAGGGCTTAAATTTGATGGCCGTATGGCCGTATTTAGTCATTTTAGCTTTAAAATACAATTAAAATTTTAGGAAGACTGTATGACTGAAAGGTAAAATTTTATTTAAACAGTCAAAATTTCTATTTAATTATTCCTATATATGTTTTTCCAATCTACATATATTTTTCTTAAAATAGATAACCTTTAATATTTGAAAGGCAACTTCAAATAAATGACTGCACAAAATAATTGCTTGACAGGCAAGGTCGACCGTCAAATTTAAGCCCCGGTTTTAATCATGATGTAACGTTTATGTTGTTTTTTAAACAGAAACAATCGGATTAGATAATATTATGGAGTATACATTAAGAATAGACTTCTATATATCTTGAAATTTTCAAAAGTATAATTTGTATTCATGGATTGAACTACAATTTCGTAGATAGTATAATACAATATAATCGAAGAACGTATAATCATTATACTTTTTAGTATAGCTAGTGATATTTCATCAAATAATTTACTTGCAAAACAAAAAAATAATTGCTTTTTTTTTCTGTATTAAAAAAATTGTGATATATTATCTATATTTCCTCTTTCCATCGAATTGATAGCATGATCTAGAATGTAAATACAAATAAAACAAAGACCACTGTAACTTTAAAGACAAACGCCACTCTAACCTTAATGTGAATTAAGAGAATTCTCTTAGAATGTTGATGCAAAGTTTACAAAATCCAATGGAGTCTCATTTTCGTTTATTTTATTATTTTATTTTATTTTTAGTATAAGCATTGATTATTTAGTCGAAAGAGATATTTCAGCACACTTTAGCGGAGTCGATCCTGAAATTAAGCAATTTATGTTTAAAATCTTCTAAAGTACGTCATCCTACAATTAACAATATATTTCGAAGGTGGTCCTAAATTTGTTAACACACACTATCTTATACCGCCTGCTCCTCCTGCTTGGTCAACCTGACCGGCCCAGCTGAAGCTCGACCCGGTTCCGCAGGACTTTTCGACTGGGCCCTTCATGCTCTTTCTGCTTGGTCGACCGGCCGAACCAATTCCAGGAAAGTTCCGGGACTTTTACAACTGGGCCCGAACAGGTTCAGGGCTGAAGTTCCGGGAAAGTCCTAGAACTTTACCACTGGACCCACAGCCCACAGGCCTAATAACGTTATTTTAATTTTTATATATTTCTATTTAATATTATTCTTATATATTTGATTGGTTCAGCCTCGTTATATTAACGAAACAGTCCAGAAACGCCATTTTTGGCTTCTGTTTACATAGGCATCTTCGTCATAGTTGCTTCTGCCATGGGGCAACCAGTAAAAATCTCTGCATAATATTCTGCTACTGCTGCCTATTTTAAGCACCAACAGGGACGGGGGTTGCTATCATGCAGCAAATGATGAATATAACTGTTTAGGTGGCAATCATGACTTATTCCTTTGTGCATGTTGGTAGTAGCGGATATAGCCGTGAAAAGTACTCGCTGTAAGGAAAGTGTATTATTACTACACAAAATGTAAATTCTATTAGTAATAAAAGACTTTCATAATTGTTTTTGCCACCTTTTATTAAAATGGCTCTAATATTGTAATAAAAAATAATAATCATATTGTCCCTGCCATAAAGATAATTGTAATTCGAATATAAGTGTCACTCAACGTTAGAGATAACAATATTGTCGTATATAATTAATTCTATCAAGTCTACCAATTCCAACCACAAAAATTGAATCATCTAACATAGATAACGACAAACCAAAAAGAGGAACTAGTAACAATTGACTTTAGAACAGCAAGATGGTAAGTTTAAGCGATCCCTCAACATTACCTACCACATATATATCTCTACCATCACAGCACAAAGGGGGCGGGGCAAAGTGTGTTGGGCAAATTACTTAGGCCCCACCAGAGCCTTCATTTACATTCTTGAATTTATCACAAATATCATACTTTTTTACCCCTCCATTAGAGCATCAAGTTCATCATCCTCACAACAACGATTAATAAAATTATTAAAGCATCAAGTTCATCCTCCTGACAATAACTAGATCAAGTTCATCATCCTCACAACAACTAGATCAATAAAACTATCATTCCGCTAGAGCATCAAGTTCATCCTCACAACAACTAGATCAATAAAACTATCATTCCGCTAGAGCATCAAGTTCATCATTGTCACAACTAGATCAATAAAAACCTACCATTCCACTAGAGCATCAAGTTCATCATCCTCACAAAAAACTTTCATTCCACTAGAGCATCAAGTTCATCATCCTCACAACAATTAGATCAATAAAACTAGCATTCCACTAGAGCATCAAGTTCATCATCTTCACAACTAGATGGATAAAAAACTATCATTCCACTAGAACATCAAGTTCTTCATCCTCACAACAATTAGATCAATCAAACTATCATCAAAGACAAAGCTCACTCTTGAAACCTTAGCAATTTGCTCCACCACTTAGTGGAGAGGAGTCTAGCAAGGGATGGTGGGTCATTCCATCAGATAGGAGTGCTTCCTTCATATAAATGATCATCATCTTCACAACTAGATCAATAAAAAACTATCATTCCACAACAATTAGATCAATAAAACTAGCATTCCACTAGAGCATCAAGTTCATCATCTTCACAACTAGATGGATAAAAAACTATCATTCCACTAGAACATCAAGTTCTTCATCCTCACAACAATTAGATCAATAAAACTATCATCAAAGACAAAGCTCACTCTTGAAACCTTAGCAATTTGCTCCACCACTTAGTGGAGAGGAGTCTAGCAAGGGATGGTGGGTCATTCCATCATATAGGAGTGCTTCCTTCATATAAATGATCATCATCTTCACAACTAGATCAATAAAAAACTATCATTCCACTAGAACATCAAGTTCATCATCCTCACAACAATTAGATCAATAAAACTATCATCAAAGACAAAGTTCACTCTTGAAACCTTAGCAATTTGCTCCACCACTTAGTGTAGAGGAGTCTAGCAAGGGATGGTGGGTCATTCCATCAGATAGGGGTGCTTCCTTCATATAAATGATCAAGGGTGCAACTGAAATATGCTTGAACCTAATGCTACGCATCCTAATATCAAGATAGGAGTGTTTCCTTCATATAAATGATCAAGGGTGCAACTGAAATATGCTTCAACTTAATGCTACACATCTTAATATCACTATGTAACAAGTAAGAATTGATTGCATTGGTAAGCATGGTGGCACAAGGGTGCAATTGAAATATGCTTCAACCTAATGCTACACATCCTAATATCACTATGTAACAAGTAAGAATTGATTGCATTGGTAAGCATGGTGGCACAACTTAGCAACTGGATCACATCAAACACATTCCTTCCCCTACACAATTGTCCTAGATCCAACAATTCATTCCTCTACACAATGTCAAACACAGTCCTTCCCCTACACAATTGTCTTGGATCCAACAATATGATGCTTTAGACCTCTAACACATAGTACACCTTCCATTTCTTTTACTAATTCTCAAATTCTCATAAATCCAAAGTTTGATGTAACATTTTTCATTTTTTTTCTTTTAACACCCCTTCCCCATCTCTTCCAACTCCTTCACCTTTCCTTAATCCTCCCACTTACCATTTTTAAACTCTAAGGTTGTTGCCATGGATTCTCTACCCACAAAACCAACCCCAAATAGAAACATCACAAAAATCAACCACGAGGCATACAAAAAGAAAAGGCATAAAAATGTCCACTCTAAATTATAAGGGAACCATCATGAAACCCTTGTCGCTCCAATTCATAATAACTACAGAACGTGCTAGCCCATATTAATTAGATCATAACTTAAATATTATTAAGACATATATCAAAATTATATTATGTGGAAGATGCTAAACTTAAATATTTTGAGATTAAAACCAATAACCATAATTTACATATTTTATGCATATATTTGTTATTTTTAATATATTACTAATAATGTAATAATTAAGAAGTTGTACCAACTGAAAGGCTAAAAAATGTTTAGGATAACTAGATAAATGTGCCGGGCTATGTACCATTAAAATAAAAAGGTAAAGAGGGGTGATAGAAAAAGTAACATCCCATCAGAAATCACATCATGCAGAAAACAAAACAAAAATAATAAGAGGAAATGAATGGACGGAGGATAAAAAGGGTACAAGCCCATACACGTACTCTATTATTAGTTGAATGTAGCATCATAATCGTCCTAATAACATTAAGTCCATCTTCATATAGTCTACTGACACGTGGAAAGTTAGTACGAAAAGACATTACAAGATTGTTCCCATAGTAAGGTCATAAAAGCTTTCAATAAAATACTGACACGTGCAAAAAGGTTGGGAAAGAAATTACAATATTGTTTTTGATAGGACGGTCATAGAAAGAACTTATTGCATGATCTCTGATAGGAAGGCTATAAAGAGAGTCCCGCTATACAAAAACTTGTATATTTAAAAGCTAAGTTACTTTATTAAGGATTTATGTGATTTGATACTTGTAATCATATTTGTGTATCTAAAAGATTCTTATTATTGTTTATTGTTTATTTATTTTTTAAGTTCCATTTTTATTAAATTTCAAAAGTTTTTCAAGGAGGGTTATAAAAAAAAATCAAATTAGAAAAGATTGGAGTAAAAGTCGTTTTAATTTTTTCAATCGAATTAGCTATAAGCCTCATAAAGGAGTTTTGAGTGCTCAACAACAAATTTTTCAAATTTAGTATAGATGATTCCTTTCGTAAACAACCCTAAACTTTGTCGCAAGACCTCATTTTTTTTTAGTCTTGCGCTTGAAGACTCCACCACATGCACCGAAGGTGTCTCAATCATACCTTGCAATCATGAATTGAGCCTTCATTACCTGAGCCTCATGTAGAAAGTTGCATCCAACAAGCTTCCCCATCATTTTTTTGTCCATAAGATCTACATAATAACCAAAGGAAGTTGCCCACTAGGGTATGGCCATGGATATGTCATCTTGTAAGCCTTCACACTCCCAACATTTTCATTATTGTGACTTCTATTTCCAAATTCTTAATGGCAAAGATATGACCCATTTGAGCTAAAACATCCTCTTATGTGCAGTCACATACAATGCCATCAATAATCAATTAGTCCACCATCTTGGAGGATCAACATCATCACTATGTTGAGTTTAATCAATGCATCACATTTTCAAAATGATGGAAATACAAAGTTGAAGCAATTATTCATCTCTACCATCGTCGTCAATTCAAGTCGAGGACATATCTGCATCCAGAATATGATTCAATCTAGCCTAGCAATTGACCTAATTAGAGAAAATACTCTCATCTAATTGATCACAACCATGATTCACTAATAAATCAACTGCCCTATTAGATTCCCTATAGATATGTCATATTGAGAAATCTTGGACCTGATTTAGGTAGGATATTATCTTGTCAAGCATTTTGTGTAATTTCCAATTTGGCTTATTTCGATCTTGCACTACAATTATATACAACATCGAGTCCCATTCAATATTAATCAAATCCAACTCTCTTTCTTTGCAAATCTTAATCTCTTGATATGAAGCTTCAACCCGGGCTTTATTATTGGTGATGATCACAATTATATAGAGATTGCCCAAAGAGGGATTCATGCTTCATTTTTTATTATGCATCCACTATTTGTGATCTTGAGATTGTCTCGAGAAGCCCCATCAAAATTTAAAAGATTATTATTTTTAATAGTATTATTAGCTTTGTAATTTTAAGATTTATTATCAATAAAATGAAATGTATTTTTAAGATCTAAAACATATAATATATTAATATATAATTATCAATTTAAATTTTTAAATTTTGGTATTTTATAATACTTGAACATCATTGGACATGAAACTTTAAATTTAAAATAGACTTATCCAACATTCCTTTAAGATTTTATTTTTTATTTTTAAGTTTGTTATGTTAAATTAAATATGTATTTTGGAGTTAATTTTCTTATTAATAGTTTTCCTCCTCAAGATTAAATTTGATGATCTTATATTTTATTGTAACATATAATTTCTTTATAAAAAACTTATATGAAAAAATAACTTTTAAGTAAATCATTGAGCCAAAGTTTGCTTATTTTGTGTGTGTATTTTGTATCATAATCCTTTTATCAATTCTAAATTAATTCATTTGGAAGTTTTCAATTCATATTGTCTATTATGTGAGCACTAGGAAACTCTCAAACACCGTTTTTGGTTTTCCCTTGGAGCCTAGATAGCCTATCATTGATTCATGATCTTTTCAAGGCCTTTGGACCTAAGTCGTTTCCCTAGAATGTGATCTACCTAGGAAATTGACCCAAAATTCTTACTAAATTTATTCAAATATGATATGATTTATGAGTGGAAATCCTACTTAGCATTTGGAAAGCTATGAGTTTTTCTATTTCTTCTACAAGTATTGTTGATAGAAAAAATCTCATATATTTTAAATTTATAGTTTACGATGTGTTAATACAAATATATGCACAATCTAATAAAGCTGCACTTGATATGGTCCGCCTACAAGTACTTCTTGATAATTAGAATTTGAGGTACTACATCGTGTATTTGTCAGAGTGTCATGACTTCTCCCCTTCAAATAGGGGCTAATCTTGTTTGTGAGGGTGTTGATATGATAAAATTCAAAAGACTTATGTGCATGATGATTCTTATGCCTCATTGCACAAATTCCATAGTCAAAATGTTCATGTTTGGTCTTAGTCACTCTGCCAACATGTAGCTTCTCGTTAGTGCTACTTAGCGGAGCTCTTAATTGGGTTGATAGTAGCAATTTCATATGGCTTGCTTAGGTCGTTTCTCTTATTAGGGTTGTGATCCTAAGAATTTTATCCTACTCTAATGTGCAAAATAACTTAAAAATTCAAGTGATAAAAGACTAAGGACACTTCAAGATTAGCCTAAAGAGTGATAAAACAAGAAGGAAAATGGATAACACAAAATGCAACACAATTTCACCTTCCTTACTGTTGATGTCTCATTGATTGGCCCTTGCTTGGGATGATTTTGTGTGCTCCTTGGATGGCTTTTGATGTAGCTAGATGCAAGATTGAATGTGCAAAATGATCAAAAGGATGGCTAGATGATAGTGAATGAGTGAGAATGCAAATTGACAGCATGTAGTTATAAAATGGCTAAATGTGTTACAAATGCCCTTGAGGAGGGGGTATTTATAGGTGAATTTGAATTCTCTAAAGAATTCAATGGTCAAGATTGATCCAACAAGGCCAAGATGAAGGGCTATGGTGGGTTGAGAACCCCAAGCCCTCACATCTTGACATGTGGATGGTGAAGTGGCCAAGAGAAAATGAGGTGTAAGTGAGGTGTCAAAAAGGTACATGAGGTGGAGGAAGGACAAGCACCTTGGGGAGTGAGAAAATTTTCACAAAAAGGGATTTCTTGTCCCCAAGTGGGAGTGAAAGGGACATTTGAGGAATTTTGGAATTCCTAAAAAATCTACATAGGAAAAGGAAAGGTGGTTGAAAACATAAATGTGAATTAAATTCACATTCTTAGGAGAATCTAAAGGATAAAAGGTGGGTTCCAAAAAGGTGGGACTTGGTCACATGTGGAGATTGTGACAAGTCCAAGGTTCTAGAAGCCTTGGGAGGATGGAATGTGAATTAAAAATTCACATATAAAAGAGAGGAATCTAGGATAAATAAAAAGGAATTAAAAATTCCTTGGGGGGGAAGAGTTGACCAAGGTACTGATTAAGATTAATTAATCAGTAATTAGAAGATAAATGAGGATTAGAAGCCAACTTGCAAAAGTTGGAGGATGTGACACATCCTAATCAAGGATTAAGCATGTGCACATCCCTAATGAAGAAATTAGGAGATGGATTATGATTAGATGAAAATGACATGTGAGGAATTAAATAAATGTAATATTTATTTAATTTATTTGATGAAAAGAGGATTAAGGAGGGTAAGGTATTTAATTATTAATTAAATACCTTAGGGATTTAGCAGAATTAAAGATATTAATTAAGTAATAGTAATATTACTTAATTAACTCGGATAAGAGGATGTTTAGACGAAAAGTGATAAATTTGGATAAATTA